>JZLH01S0275103.1:21294-33431 GCA_001188425.1 Eucidaris tribuloides
AGTTCCCAGGTTCATAGGCTAACAAAAAAAAAAATCAGAAGATACATTTGAGTAGAAAGTGTGATAACATTAGCAAAATATTAATGATTTATGAGATTTGAAAATTATTTTATGATCATATAAAATTGGCAACTCCATCATCTGTTCTATAATGACTCCCATAATTTTCCGCATTGCACGATTTTCCGCGGAATCACATAATTTGGGTAAATATGCGAAGAACAACATTTTGAACGAAATAAACAAATCATGCCTAAACAACGTCCTGCCCCCCCCTAAGAAAATTAGTAGATTTAATGAATAAAACTAAACTAATTTACCAAAATATGCCTACTGAACCCAAAGGAATCATGGCATTACACCAGTAAATATGTCCCCAAGCCCGAATCAAATCACCCATGGGCCCTCGTAAGCTTGACTTTATTTGTGATTTTTCCTACAAAATTCAAAGTTCGAAAAATTATGAAAATTACATGCGTGGAGAAAAATGTAATTGACATCTGTAGAATGGAGAAAACATTTCACATTTGTAAAGCGGTAAAAAACTTCGGACTCTTAAATTCTACAGAACAACCCTCCATTTGTGTTGTTAATTATGGCATTTTAAAGTTTAATTTTTTCTTTGAAAGAAATGTTTTTATTTTTTATCTATTCAGTACTCACTTATCTTCAAGTCTCACTTATTGTGTCCCGATTTTGCCATGCAAAATAAAGTGGTTCAGACATGAATTCAAGAAAATGAAAATTTAGTGCATTTTGTGTACTGAAACCAAATGATGGCTGTTTTATTAAATGTTAGAGATTGCTCATTTTCTAATGATCTTAGAAAATTTATTCATAATTTATCTGATTTCCCTACAAACTTTCACTGATTGTTGTTCCGCTAATTTTTTCTGCTCTATTCAAAGCAACTTACTATGAGCCTTGGATTTCCCTTGGAAGTGTTAACCTAATATCCCCGGGGGGGGGGGGGGGGGCGGGGGGGGGGCATCCCCACAAATTTCTTGCATTAGTTCGCCGCGCACAATTTTTTTCACTGTGCCGTTTGCCTTGAACTTTTTACTTCATACGTCTCGCGGCATCATTTTGAGACCATTTTCGCAAAAATCGGATGTCAAGCCGTTACGACGCGCGCGCGACTTTTCGTAAATATCTGCAACTGCCAAAATTGCTCAAAAACATGATTTTTGTAGCAAAATCAATCGCAAATTGTTTTTCACACACAAAATCAATAAATTACTACGATTATTTTTCTTTAACTGGTAAAATGGATAATCTAGCTGTTATGATCACAAAAAAAGCCCCAGACAAAGTAATAAAAAACAATAAATAAACAAAAGGTCGAAAAACAAAGAATACATAAGAAATTGGACTGATTATCGACCAAAAACAACAATAAAAATACCAACCGAAAATTAATTTCTATCGGACATTTTCTTGGTAAGGTAATTGCACAAATTTCGAGAAAAATATTATCACCAACTCTACGCAATTCTACAAGGGCTAATTTTAAATGATTAAGGCAAAATAGTGATCTTTATCATAAATTTGCATAATTAATTATTAAAAAAATATTGAAATATGATTTTTGAAATCTAATGATTGCCGAATCAGAATTAATTTCGGTTGTATTTTATTGTTTTGTGAATTTCTTATGTATTTCTTTGTTTTTCGACCTTTTGTTTTTTATTGTTTTTTATGAACTTTGTCGGGGACTTTTTTGTGATCATAAACAGCATAAGATTAATCCATTTCTACCAGTTAAAGTAAAAATAATCGTACATTTATGATTTTTGGCTGAAAACACAATTTGCATTGATTTTGTACACAAAATCATGTTTTTGAGCAATTTTGGAGTTGCATGCATATACGAAAAGTCGCGCAGCGTCGTAACGGTACATCCGATTTTTGCGAAAATGGTCTCAAATGATGCGCGAGACTTGAAAGTAAAAAGTCAGCAAACGGCCCAGTGAAAAAATTGTGCGCGGCGGAATAATCAAGAAATTTGTCGGGAGATGCCCCCTACCCCCCCCCCCCCCGGGACTATTACGGTTAAGACTTCAAGGGAAATCCAAGGCTCATAGTAAGTTGCTTTGAATAGAAGCAGAAAAATTAGGGAAACACATCAGTGAAAGTTTGAGGAAAATCAGATAAATATGAATGAAAATTTCTCAAGATCATTACAAAACTGGCAATGCTCTAACATTTAATAAACAGCCATCCATTGGTTTCGTACACAAAATGCACTAAATTTTCATTTTCTTGAATTTTCATGTCTGAACACACTTATTTTGCATGGCAAATCGGGGAACAATAAGTGAGACTGAACATAAGTGGAGTACTGATAATAAAAAAAAACATTTCTTCAAAGAAAAATTAAACTTTAAATGCATAAATACAACACAAATGGAGGGTTGTTCTGTAGAATAAGAGTCCGAAGTTTCCGCTTTACAAATGTGAAATGTTTTCTCCATTCTACAGATGTCAAATTACATTTTTCTCCACGCTGTAATTTTGCAATTTTCCGACTTGAATTTTTGTAGGAAAAAATCACAAATAAAGTCAAGCTTACGAGGCCCATGGGGGATTTGATTCGGGTTTGGGGACATATTTACAGGTAATGCATGATTCCTTTGGGTTCAGTAGGCATATTTTTGGTAAATTAGTTTAGTTTTATTCAATAAATATTCTACTAATTTTACTTGGGGGGGGGGGAGTTTTTAGGCATGATTTTTTGATTTTCGTTCAAAATGTTGTTCTTCGCGATATACCTCAAATTATGTGATTCCGCGGAAAATCTGCAATGCGAAAAACTTAGGGGTCAATTATAGAACAATGATGGGTTGCCAATTTGTAATGATCATAAAAATTTTCAAAACTCAATAACATCATTAATATTTGCTAAAGTGTTATCACACTTTCACTCAAATGTATCTCTGATTTTTTTTCTTTCGTTGCTATGAACCTGGAATTCTCCTTTAAGGCAGAACCATGGGCTAGGGGTGGGGGTTGGGGTAGGGAGGGGGGACTGATGGCCCACATGAAGCCTACACAGTCAAAGAACATTTATGTGATACAACAGACAAAGGTACTATATATTTTTAGACCAGAAAGTCTTGTCAACTTGGGTTTCTCGTGTGGGGTAAGATGTTTCCTTTGAATTTATTATCAAGTTAACTACATGAAACATTTTAGGCATTGCATCTACACCGTGGGTGATCATGATTTGTTACAGCACCTGCAACACTACATGTATACGTGAACATTGTGGAATAATTCATCACTGTAGTGATGACTCCTTGTATTTCAATTTTTTTAACAGCTTTTAAATGTAACCTAGTAGTTTGGAAGCCAGATTTTCTTATGCCAAAATCTAAGATTTCAATTTCATATGTTAAATCAACTGTTGTAAGAGAAAACCACTTGTTCAGTGTTATAGTACAACATTAGGCATGTTGGGGGGGGGGGGTCTCCATAACATTTACATGTACCACATTCGAAATACAAAGTTTTGTCTGCACCAATATTATTAAAATGCTGTTAAATTATTGCTTTATTTTATTGCTTATTTTTCCATCTTGTTTGTTAGTTTTTGTTTGTTTTTTTATTTCAATTTTGTTCATTTCATATCGATTAGTCCAGCTGAAATATGGAAATGAATTATTAGTTGTTAATTGTCATTCCAAAAGTGTCTAGATGATTAACTTTAATGGTTTCATTCTTTTTCAAGTATTATTCAAAGCAATTAATAAATCTGAACATTACATGTGCCTTTCAATCTACAGTTTAGTGTAGCAAAAAATACTTAAATTTTAATATGTAACAGTCATTGAATCAATTGCTACAAAACCACTTTATGATTCATGTAAAAAGCAATATTCTTTAAAAATTATATTACAAAGTAATATTAACAAATTGTAATTATAAATGAACTTTTCGCAGAATACTATACACTTTTCTGAATCACTGAAATTTATTCCTAGCTACATGTAATCCAATGATGAGTATTTCTCCCAAATAAACATGTTTAAAGGCCCACCCCCCCCCCAAAAAAAAGGAAATATAATAATGATAGAGACCTACAGCTAAATAAATTGATAATACTAATGCAAATAAGTTTATTCACAGATGTCAGCAAATTGTTGTGTTTGTAATCACCGATCTTTCCCCCCAATCTACCAGTTCATCTTTTTAGGAAATCCATTCCGTTCCCTATTACTTCCATACTGGAAATTAGGGGCTACATGATCTCGGCAGAAATCAGCTTTTGGTTTCAAAGACATCCTGTCAGAACTGATTTAGATATCTCCTCTGCATCATCTGATATCTTTGAGGCAGCAAAACTCAAATTTAACTTCTGTGAGGATGGCAAATTTTTATTTAATGATTTCAATTCACACTATCAGTAAGTGATCAAGTGTATGCTTGCATGCACAGAATCCAATAAGTACACTATGGGCAGTTCCAGCGTTACGGACATTACATTCAGACATTTTTTTGCAACTTTGGGGGCTTATTTCTAGAAACCATCATTATCATTCTGAAACTAATTTTGGTAATCTCACACAGGTGACCCTGAAGTGTTAACAGTTTAAATTTGAAGTAGTTTCTAGTTATCTAGTTATCACACATAATGCTTGCCGTTACAGACATTACATTTTTTGGACATGACTTTTCACCTACCAATGCATTTGTCATAAGTTTTGTGAGCTTAAGCAGGAATTGAAGCCAAATTTCTTTTGAAATGGGTGCTGAGGACCTGTTTAAGTTGTAAGATGATAATTAGATACAACAGATTCAGTATATCCCATACAGGACCATAAATGTTGCGTTACGGACATTACATTTTTAATGTTACGGACATTACACCTCGGACCACTTTTTTAGGTCCTTTATTTATACTTAAAAGCATTTAATAACTAATGTAAAGCTAATAGTAGTCATTTTTGGTCCTTTCTTAACTATAAACTACTATGAATTAATTCTGAAGTGCTGTTGAATGTGAAATAATGAGACTCAAAGATTGTGCATTTTTCAAAATAGATAAGAAAATTTTGCAAGAAAATGGGTTTTTAGAAGAAAAGTATGTCTAAATATACTTCAAATGTATTCAAATACCACTCAAATTAAAGAGTTCGATGAGTTCTATTGTATGATACTAAATTTATCACTGTAGCACATATATTTTTGGAATAATTACAGATTTCATGATTTTGAGCTCAGGTAACATTTTTTGCGGAATTGCCCATATTATGTTTGCATGAGTAGAATTTTGACTGTTCTTCAATTTACAATAGTCACAATTTCACCAAATGAGGACATGTCCTAGAATCTCAATACTTGTCAGTCAGCTTTGTATTTAGGAGTATAATCAACTTTTGTCCATTGAGTTCAGATTTCTTTTTGAATCACAAATTATTTACAAATGTCTGTTCTTTATTTATCAGCTGCCCTTCATGATAAATGAACAACACCTCCCACAGTCTACTACAGCCCTGTCCCTCCTCAAATGTGAAACACTAGGGAGTTGTTAACTACTGCATATTGCATAAAATTCTGTTTGACAGGTGAGTGTTCGAGTCTCTAGAGTGTTATGAATCCACATGATTTACACTGATTTAAATGCTTGTAACAATCAAATCAAGATACAAGAGACTGTTATTAAGGAGGTAGTATGTGTTGGCTCCAACTCTTATAGTTAACCCGTTGAAGACTAGACACAAGATATCTTGTCACAAGGTCTATGGGAAATGTGTGTTAAAACAAAATCAAACCGTCTTCAACGGGTTAACAGTCTCCTACGCTCAAGGTTGTGAATGCACTTGAGAATTGTAATTCTATTTCTGACACCAGTATGATGACTGTGGATTTCTTCACACATGTTGCAACAGCTTTAATTATGGCAGCATACTGTATAGGCAGAAGGATTTTCAGCAGATTATCATTATATCTTGATAAGGACTTTGATTCCAAATAAAAAATGGTATCAATATTTTTTAATCAATTATTCCTGTTGCCAAATAACACGGCACAAATTTTACGTAAACAGCAGGAGTGATTGGGGGTAGTCCTTAAATCGGGCTGAAACTATTCTAGAATCAAGTAAACTATACGAGAATTCTGCTGTGTAAATCTTGTGGTCATACAATGACTCATTCTAAAATATCTACTGTAAATATCCCTTGTGGCAGGCAAATCTGCAGTGTAGCATTTTATGGGATTTATTTCTCTTTGGCTTCAACAGAAATAAAATACTGGAATGTTTATGCTTGATTCTCCTTTAAGTAAACAAATTAAAGACAAATCCTTCCAGCTGCGAGATCCACTCCACTTGGTGTACAGACTGTTTATGATTAAACTCATTTTGATTCTAGAGGCATTTTCAAGCATTCCTAATCATGTCATTCACCTTTAAATCTGTCAATTCAAAGTTATTAGATTTCCAGAATGTTGTTCTGACTTATGGGATTTTCTTAATACTTGTAAAAAGATAAAGATTATCCCAAAAAGAATGTGATAAGTTCTATAGAATTAGTTGATGTTCTCCTGTATTACACACAAACAGAGGTGTCAGTCACTAAATTGATTAATCATTTGGTTTCAGACTTTTTTAAAAACTTCTATACTTCTGTCAATTCATTGGACCAGGAGAGACCTACATCCTAGTTATACATATTTGAAATTAAATGTATGGTCAAGTGACCAAATTCTGTGCAGGTCTCACACCTGCACACCAAAAGTTCACGCACAAATTATAATCAAATCGATCCAAAATTATGAACTATTTACCCTAAAATCCCAAACATTCACGAATTATCATTCTTTATGAAAATAAACATGCAGTTTCCAAAACTTCAAAATTTGTTGATTACACTTGTGCATATAAATGCTCTGCACAAATTACACAACTAATGTACGGATTTAATAACCTGTTTTGTGTGACTGGGTCATGTGACACGATTACAAAATTGTCTCCAAAACCATTCTAATAGTGAGTCTTTTGTAATCTGTTCATGCAGTATCATTCCTGAAAATATGGAGCATTACATGAGAAACATTGTTTGTCAACTTATTATTGAAGTGTGCGTAATTTTTCAGAGTTAGTTTTTGGTGTGCACATTCAGGTCCCAGAATCATACATAAGCAAGGAGGTACTTGATGTAACGTGATCACAGCTTGAAATGCTAATGTCAGTCAACCCTCCACACAATCGCCTAATCCCATTACAATCCTGTATTGTCACATTCCATACATGGTGATTATGTAGCCATTATGAGATAATCCCCGGCTTAGCCACTTTACTGCCTTCTGAAAGAGTTGCCCCTCCGGATTTGCGCTCTAGCCAGAAGTAACCTTGCTATTGCTGTTGTTGTATTCAGTGGGGACATGTTATCTGTAAGATGACACCACTGCCACTGAATGATTCAAATCTCTGAGGTACATTCAATACAACCGCAAGCAATATGATATCAGCCATTTTCCGACTGAAGAGGATATAATTTTCAGATAACATAGCTACTCTAGAGTATTATTGCATGAAGATGACTCTATCTGAAAATATCATATTGGGAGTATCAGCTATTTGTTTTTCCATAATCCTTCAGCTTATAACCTCTATAATTAGCAGCAAGAGTATGTCACAAATGGGCATAATTATTTTTAATTATTTTTATGTTAATACTTTCGTTTTCAAATGAGCTTTGGAATCTCAAAACTTTGATATCTTCATTCTTAATAGTCTGATCATAATGAAAACTTTTGCACATTACCATGATGTGTGTACTCGCACAGTCACTATAACACGGGAAAAGCATGTAAAATCGGGTACATTTTGGCAAGAAATTGTTCATGTCTCTGTGTTGCGTGGGTATTTCCCTAAGAGGCATGTGGATTCTGAAAGTTTATTTCATTATCTTTTGAATGGTATATATTTTATTCAATTAAAGTAAAAATCCAGTGATCAATTTTTGAGTTTTGTCATTCTTGTCATGTGTTCATACCCTCTTCCGCACACAACGCCGTGCAGTGCAAAGCGGCTCAAGCCGTATCAAAAATACATAAACAAAGATACCCCAGCATACACACGACTGTTTGCTTAATGCACAATTTGCCCCAAAAGTTTTCATGATGTTTCTCAAAGTTTCACTGTGTTTTCCTGATTTTCCTACTGATATTCTAAGCAACTTGCTATGAGCCTGAAATTCCCTTTAACTCATTGACGACTAAGTACGAGTTAACTCGTGTTGGGGTCTATGGGAAATGCGTGTTATAGTGAAATCAAATCGTCTCCAACAGGTTAACATACTGTTGTTGTTGCAAGTAACACTATATTACTAACTCACAAAGAATCAAAGAGGACCAACAAAATATCCGCTTAAGATTTTATCCCCTCACTCCCACTCTATTAAATGGTCCATGTCACTTCAAGTTCATTCCTAACACACTGGAAACCCAAAATTATCAAGGGAAGGGATGTGTAATTGTCTATGTCTCTGATATGATTATGTTCTCGAAGGTGAAGCTAAACAACCTCTATGACCTAAACAACTACATGGACTCTTCCATTCCTACATCACTGGAGGCAACTGTAATAAGGACCAACCCCTCCCCCCCCCAAAAAAAAAGATGTGTTAAAGGCCCACTGTCAAGGGGCGACTCAACAACAGAGAGGATGTCAACTTGTTCTGGAATACAGTCACATATTCACAAAACATGGACTGTTGCAGTGCCCAAGTGTACAGATTGTGGGAGGAAAACAAATGTTGATTTTCCACATTGCCATGGCTGTTTCAGTTGCATTATGGGTGTCATTAGTGCACCCATTTATGATTTTAGTCAAAAGAGGGCATCTTCATCCTCTCATGACAGTGGGCCTTTAAAGCACAAGTAGATCGAGTTTCGGTTGATCAGACAAAATTTTTGTCAGTCTTTTCCACAGTATTCTATTGCCACCCCAGATATTAGGAAAAAACATCAAACCCAGTGAAAATTTTTTATAGTAACAAATTATGTTTAGATTATAGGAGAACATCTGGTGGTATGTAGATTACCTATGTGAAATGTCAGGAAATGTCATTTTTTTTTATGACTACAAATATTTGTAAGGAACTTACTTGATGGTCGGGTAGGTGTCCTCTGTCTTGATTTGGCTTCTCTCCTGCACTTGCGTCCTTCTTTCCCCACTAAACACCTACAGACACCTGGCTTCACACACTCGCTGCCCGATGGGCATTCGGACTCACATATCGCTGTAAGATGAATCAATGTTCAAAACAAAAAATTAATCGTGAACTGTCATTACAAATTGTCAATAAGTCGCAATGCAAGTTTTCGTGTAAAATGCAGTAAATAGGCGAGTTGGGTTGCAAAAGTTGATTCTACAATTCCATTCTAACCTATTCAATATAAATACACTCATCTTTTATCTGTCCAAATTTGAGGACCAAAAGTGGTTCAGAAGTATGATTTTTTTTAAATTGAACTTCGACCATGTTTTTGCGCGAGCTTCAAAATTTGGCCGAATTTGATCTTCACAGCTTAAATATAATGAAACCCTAAATATAATTGCTTGTTACCCAACAAACATGTCCCCCTGTAATAGTTTTAGTATTACCCCAAACCTACTTTTATGAACTAATTATTGACAGTGATTGTAAAAGCCAAAAAGAATTGTCTTATCCATAGTTTTCTATTGAAGAGTGACAAGTTTTACCAATATACATAATATAATATAATACAAGCTTTTGTACAGAACAGTTGCCAAAGGCCTCCATTTCGCATGAATGAGCACTAGCTTTGCAGCCATTTTTCTAAGCTTTCCAGATAATTGTTTAGGCAATAGTTCAAACTTTAGAGTGGAGTTTTAAATGATTTTACTTCTTCCATCCAAGACAAATTGTACATCATTTTTAAGCTTACAGTCTCTACTTTAGGACTGTATGAAAAACACAATTTCTTATTTTTCTGACTTATGGAGCATTTAACAATTAATGTTCACATATAAATTTGATGATACTGCAGAATTTGCAAATTGTATATTCTTCTTGATTTAAGGAGGATGAGGTAGACAACACGAAAACAATTGTGTGTTTTAGATAATTTACCTTATTTACCTTTAACCTTATACATGATACCTTGAAAAGCTGAGTCATTGAGTTTTGAAGACAGATTAATCCTATTTCTGCAACTTACTTCAACTAGTTTCATTTGATACAAAAAATACACAAATACTTGTGTGGCACATATCACTATAATAATATACATCCATATATTCACTAATAATTTACTGGTATTACAGGAAATTTCCAAATGGCTTGAAAAAGTAGCATGTTGAAATGATAACAAAGCTTTTTTGATCTGCAAATTCTTCAGGTTATCACCCAGATATGAACAAACAACTAATATCTAGTCTGCAGCACAGAAATTTCAGACCCTGATTTGCATAGCACGATGGACAAGGGTTTGTGCCTGCCAGGAGGAGCTATAGCACAGGGCCTATGGAAGCACTAGTCTGCAGCACAGATTGTTCAGACCCTGACTTGCGTAGCGTGACGGACAAGGGTTCATGCCTGCAAACTAGCGCCCTTGCAGGTTATTACTTTCTGCACAAAGTGCAGATATAGCAGGGAGGTGAAATTGTTATTTGCTCATAACTGCATGATAACCTGATGAGTTGCAAATCAAAAAGTTTCATAATTATTTCAACATGCTACTTTTTAAAGTCATGTAGTCAAATCAATATATGCTGGGACACCTCCCAGAACATAATAAATATAACTGTATGGATAAAATAATGAGAAGGATTAGCGAATATCAAAATATTACATTTTTTCTTGACTTGTGATACACAGAAAATTCATGCTTACACCCCATATGTGAATACCTCAGAGAGGTCTATCTGTACTTACGTATCTGACAGAGGGCACCCTTGTAACCTTCGGGACACCAACATCTATTTGTTCCGACACATTGTCCACCGTTCTGGCAAGGTGAGTCACATAGGTTGCCAGCTGAAATGAGGAAGACAGAAAATTCTTTTATTCTTCTTGAAAAATCACTTAAACGGCCGATGATACTACCTTTACAGCCATGACTGTCTCATATCCTCGCATCAATTTTGTGGAATTCCCGAAATTAGTCAAATTACGTTGATCCGTTCTCATGTCACGCATGCACAAAAGCAAACAGTATGATTGTAAATGTCTATGAGTGCATGGAGTGCATTATCCCAATCAAATCATTTATGTTCACCATCATCAACCATCTGAATCTGAATTGTGCTCTTCCTTCCTGAAATTTATCTGCTAGAGTTTATAGACCGCAGTTCTAGTTAGTAGTGGGAGGAAATTCGTGTCACTGACCTGGAATGTTTTGCTTTTGTGGCTAAGGAAAGGTTGTCTGCCTCGTCAGACGTTTATACCCTTGCTCTGATATTTCAACATCTGGTTAATACCAGTTCCTGGAACTAATTTTGCGGACTAATTTTGAACTAGGTGTTGCGTGGCAAAGACTGGTTGAGCATGAAGGCCAATAAATTTGGCATCTACACAAAAAAATATATATCTTCTAGTCGAGTGATTTTAAGAAGAGGAAAAGGAAGAAGGAAGAAGAGGAGGAGGAGAAATAGGAGGAAGAGGAGGAAAACGAGGAGGAAAAGGAGGGGAGGAGGAGGAAGAGGAGGAGAAGGAGGAGGAAGAGGAGGAGAAGGAGGAGGTAGAGGAGGAGGAGGAGGTAGAGGAGGACGAGGAGGAGGACGAGGAGGTAGAGGAGGAGGAGGAGGAGGAAGAGGAGGAGGAAGACGATGATGAGGAAAAGGAGGGGAGGAAGAGGAGGAAGAGGAGGAGGAGGAGGAAGACGATGAGGAGGAAAAGGAGGACGGGAGGAGGAGGAGGAGGAGGAGGAGGAGGAGAATCTTCAAGGCCTTGTCACCCCAGGGATGACAAATCAGATTTTAGATAAACATTCAATCTTATGAATATAAGTACTTTTTTCAGTCTGATATTCAAATAGTTCATTATTCTCCCTTTCTACTTTTTTTCTGAAGACTTTGTCAAAGCAGTACTGAAAACAACAAAACAAAGGAAATTAATCAGAAAACAAGGAAAGAATGAAGAGAGTTAAAAGGTCTTACAGGTAAT
>JZLH01S0275103.1:65140-75257 GCA_001188425.1 Eucidaris tribuloides
GAATAAAATAATAATAATAATAATAAAATAAGACATCTTTATCTCATAATGTTTGTTAATTCATCCAAGTAAATTTGCAGTGATTTTACACTCTCCCATTTATCAGTTTGGATTGTATCTCACAATAACAAAATGTAGCAAAGTAGCCAACACAATATGCAGAAATACATTGTTATGATGTTGTAAAACTGTTTTGTGTTCATGAAAGTCCTCATTTTATGACAATTGTCCACATCAAGGCCTTGACATCTCAATTTCCTCTGTGAATCCATGGGATTGTGACGATATAGCACCCAAGAGATTTCACAAAATGTAATAAAACTCAGTGAAAAAATTCAGTGAATAGGAGGGAGACATTAATAGTAATGAAAAATATGGCAATAACTAAACAGTGGCCCCATGTGCATAGTTAGCAAGATTAAAGTAATAAATCTAAAAGTGATTAGATAATCTTATGATTGGATAAATTTGACTGGTATGTGATGGTCTGAATAAAGGAAGTAAAATGCTCATCCAATTACTCTTTAATCTAGATATAAAGTATTACTGTCTTAGTGTCTTTTAAAGTTACATGTATTTGGTATTCTTTTTTCCCCCCTTTTGATTATCTAAATTTAGGGACGGTGATTTTCCATTTTACCGGTAAATCAAACGGAAAATCCGTTTGGTTCCTATACTTTTCATGTAAAAATTCATGGAATTCACTTTGCAAAACAGAATTCATGTTTTTGCTGTGTACATTTTCTATTACAAAACGGAATTTCCATTTTCAGATCGAGTTGAAACGGAATTACAGGTTTTCAGAAACGGAAGAGACCATTTATGGAAACGGAAAATCACTGTCTCTAGAAATTGAACTGTGAAAATTCTTTGCCATTATAATTTATCAATTGCTTAATGAATTTATGGATTACATTGGGTTTGATAGAGATGATAAGTTCCTGAAAGCAAACAGCTGCATTCAGTTTGTTTTTCATGAAATTCACCTTTTTATTTTGGTAGACAGAAAACAAGGGCAAGAATCATACGGTTGAAACAAGAAATATTACCAAATTACCAAAAATTCAATACAATACCAGTAATTTTTATTTTGTTTTGCTACCCTTCAATATGTACTCACAGCTAATTTTGTTTGTTCTGAAATTTGAAAAATAAAATTAATGGTAATTCAAGTATTTGGTGTATCATAAATTAATATGTAATTGACTTTAAACTAGAAGTATGTGGGACATATTGTTAAATCCATTGGTATACCACAAGGGAAGGAAGCACACATGACTGCAAGCTAAATATGTTGAGGTGAAGAAAGGGGGTTACTCAGAGCTGACCACAAACCAATATTTGACGAGGTTATTTGTCGCTCCTTGCATGTAATTTTCTTATTTCTTTTATTTGTGGAATATTTCAATATTAATTCTATTCAGCATCTTGTGACATCACTTTCACAGATTGACGTGTTGTTGTACTTTCCTCCTCCTTCTTTTTGTTCTTCCCCTAGTCCTTCTTCTTTTTCTTCTTCCTCTTGCTGTTTCTTGTACATCCTCTCCTCTTCCTTCTCCTTCTTTTTGTCTTGTTCCTCTCCTCCTTATTCTTCTTCTTCTCCTCCTATATTTTTTCCTCCTCCTTTTCCATCTTTTCTTCTTTTATTCTTCCTCCTCCTACATATATTTCATCTTCAGCAATCATCCTCTAATCTTCCTTTTCCTTCTTTCTTCTTATTCTTATTCTTCGTCATCTTCTTTTTCCTCTACTCTTCCCCCTGTATCTTCTTCCTCCTTCCTCTTCCCTCTTTTCTTTTTTCTCTCCTCCTCCTTCTTCTTTTTTCTTCATTCTTTCTCCCTCTTTTTCCTTCATCATCAGTGGTTAAAGAAGAGGGTCACAGGAAGTCAATGAAAGGTTGCTAAATTATGGAGCAGTTGGAGGAGGGGGCATGGAAAAAAAGAGAGCTTGTAATCCTGTCAGGGATGGAGTCGAGGCCTACCATTCCGAGTCACAAGATGGCAGGAAAAATAATGTTCCCATAGACTTAATACACATGACTTGGTCCGAGGCCAAGGCCAGGGCTGGCAAAATTCGGCCTCGAGGCCGGCCTCTACTCCATCTCTAAAAAGACAGCCTGCAATCCTGTCAATACTTACCATGGTTAATGTAGATTCTGCCAAAGTTATCCTCTTGAATGAATTCCCCGTCTTTTAACCATCTGATGTTGGGTGGTGGATTTCCCGATGACGGGCAGTACAGGGTGATGTTATGGCCTCGGCTGATGTGAAGCTCAGCTGGCAATCTCTTGTGAATCACTGGAGGTGTTTCTAAGAAAGCAAAGTACAAATTTCAAAAGATGCATACTGATTTCATCCAACAAAACATTACATCTGCACATCTTAAATAACAAAAAAAAAGTCATATGAAGCATCAGCTGGCATTCAGATGTGAATCACTACCTGTAGGAGTATTTCTGAGAAAAGCAAGTACAAATTTCAAAGACATAAAACAAAATAAAAATTCTGTATATCTTCATAACATCCATTTATTTATTAACATAAAGCAAAACAAAATAGCAGGATTGGAAATCCTTTAATACTTTGGGATAAAACTACTCTAGAATCAAGTACACTGTTCACGACTTTTGCTGAGTAAGTTTCATGGTCAAATGGTTAAACCAAGGAGGTATTAGGCTCGCCTAATACCTCCTTGGTTAAACAATCAACATCAGTGCTCATTGTACAGGAATGCTTGTTTCTCCTCAAGTAAGCAAAATTAAAAGGCAAATTCTTCCAACCAGGAGGTACACTCCAGTGTAGGCCTATACATTGGTATTTGTTTCAACCATTTGGTTTTGAGGCAATTTTTTACTTCACCCAATCATGTTAGAGTCCTTTAAGCATCATAATGCAGTGTAAAATATTTGATCAAATTTTGTATAGAAACATGAACATGTATATTGTACACTCTACAGTATGTGGTTGATTCATTCACTGGTTTCATTTTCTTTTCTTGGTGATTTCATTTTGAGGAGGGGGGGGGGGGTAGCTGACTATTCAGATCAACCACAATCAGGTTCAAAACATGAAAACTAAGAATTTAATTTTATCCTTTCCGTACCACACTCAGAATGTCACATACATAATCTACAGACTTTTTGTTGCAATGGTATCATCAGGAGGGTTAAAGTAGCAAGTTGTAATAGGCCAAGATTTCTCGAAACCACATAACAGGTTTTTCTTGTAAGTGCTGAGGGGCCTCTCTCATTAGGACTTCAGTGCAATTCTCCCATTTCCTGCATTTCGTTTTTTGGTTAACACTATGACCTCAACATCTCCTTATTGACAGACATTAAGTGTCTGAAACTGTCAATGATTCCTGACATGGCAGATATGATATCACATCCTCGGAGATCTCAGAAAATGTTTCAATCACAAACCCTTTACAAAACAAAGGGACAGATGTCAGACATGGTGGAATATCATATATGAACGTAACACCAGGAATGTCCATTACCTCACTGACAACCTCTTTAAAAATATAAATCTTTTCATGAAATATTGTCTGTTAGGAATTTCAAAGGTACAATCAAAATTTTGTTGTTCAGTGTATAAGCTAACAGCTTGTAAGGTTATTTTCTTTGATCACATGAAGTACAATATTAAGTATTTCTCATGAGCAGAGTTCTTTTTTTTCCTTTGGATCGAGATGAGCATCTTTCATGATGGATACTTCATAAATGCCCACATTCTCATTTATTTGCTATCATGACCAAATGGATAACAGAACAAAATTGATCTATCAATAACTCAATCAAACTCAGCTGTGTGACTACGTGTCACCCAATCTACAAAACCGGTGTAGTGTCAGAGTAATTCATTTTAAAAGAAACATGCTTTGATAGAATAAAAATTCATTCAACACAAATTATCATAACTTTTTTTATGAAATTGTCTTAATCTTTGTAATTTCGGAATGTATTCTAAATACAGTGATAAAGTGTTCTATTCCTTACTGCGATAAATTGAATGTTGATATCTGCACAAGCTGCCACACAGTTTTGCTGGATCCGGTCACAAATGTTAATATTGTGGGAAATAACCTATTGGATCTTTAAGATTTTGTGATTTCCCAAATGTTGAAATCACAGATGTAAAATACCAGGACAGGCATGGCTTAATATTTAAAGCCAAAGGCATTTAAAAAATTTATTGAAAAAAATAGTACGTTCAAAAGAACATAAGAACATTGCGCGTTAATTAGGTCCTTCTAATCAACCAATATTAGTGGTGAAAATACATGAGACTGAGAGGTGAGAGAGAGGAAGTTCTTGTCTGGAATGCCTCTCCCACAGTTGAAGCCAGCACCTCCGCATAACCATTTCGCAGCGAGTCATGAAGAGGATCAATGAGACGCGCTATAGCGCCCCGCAGGTCAATTCACTTAAGTAGCACAACATATGGCCTATAACTGGCACATTTTTATGCTTTTTGTTATGTTTGTACATTGAAGTTTTGTCACATACTGATAGTTCACTTAGTTTGATGTTGTGATTAAAATGTAAATCACAACTTTTTTTCTTGCTTATTAGTTAGAAGAACAATGTATGTGCTAGGACTTTCACTGATTTTCAAAAATCTTTTAAATGTGTTACATGTGAAGTGTGAATGAAACCATACCACGTTTACGGGCATACATTACATGGAATGCTTGAAGAGTGCTGCAATCAATTTAATGTCATGGACGACATTTTAAAAAATGACATTATTTGAACAGAGCTACAGGAGAAAGCTGACAAAGAAATGAAGGGTCGCTTTATGATTTTTTTTGTGGACTGTGAGAGGCTATCACTAGAAGCGTACTGAGTAATGCCTAAACTTTCTTACGCTGACTTCCAATAGTGGGCATTTTTGGAACTGTCCGTCTGTGACATTAAACTGATCACACTCTTGAACATTTCAATTTAATATTCTCTCCACCTTTCTGACACAATCAAAAGGAAAGTTACAAAAAGTTTCATATAAAGGTTTTGCTCACATATTGAAATGTTAACAAAATAGCAATATTGTAGTCATGGCTATAACAAACAAAACAAAGACCAAAATACACTTAAAGCCCAGTTTAGTTTTGGCAATTTTATGTTCTATTAGAAAGCTTTTTATGCCCCAAGTCATAACCCTGCAATAATAGGACTCTGAAGTCCGAATGTCTTTAGTTTTTTATCAAATTACTGTAATACGCCAATATTTTTCGCTGGTTTTGGACTAAATTTCAAAAAATGCCGAGTAGTAATTTTCGCGATTTTAGTGGTGCTGCCATTAGTAGTGAATAGACATGAACCAAATTTGGAAATTTTGCGATAACCAAACTCTGTGAAATTCGCGAACAATAAAAACCACACGGGAACATTACCACGTATACAGTAATTAATGAAAAATCTCCGGGGGGGGGGGGGGGGTTAGGGGGGGTGGACCTGAGATTTTTCATTAATTGATTTAAAAATATAAGGACATTCAGAGTCTATTATTGCAGGGTATATGACTTTTGGGCATACAGATTTCAAAAATAAACAAAAATCCCAAAACTTAAACTTGGGCATTATAACATTGCAGAGATATGGGCCTAAGTATACAATGTACGTATAAGAATCAGTAAGCTAGCCGTAACTCAATGATCTGGTCTAAAAATGCCCTCAGTAACTACAATAATCCTGACATTAAGGGCATTTATCACAGACCAAATTATGAAAAATTTCCTTCTTGACACACATAATCCCGATCTGGACTTCCCTCTTGTCAACACAGCTTTCCTCAAATGTACGGAAAGGCCAACAGGGCTATCCCTGGCATATTATTTGTATTATCCTAGTTCTGTATAAACCTATTGCGAGATGATTCAATTTCAACATTGCCTTTTCCACCGGTATTCTAAATTCCACAGTTATCTCAATTCCTTGTCTCCAATCGGTATAACAAGCCGATAGCAGCTAGTTTCAAAATTGTCACACCTATGTATGTTTACCCAATACGTATTGTACAAACTTTTAAAAAAGTTTTAAAGAATGTGTAATTGGATCATTAAACATCATTACACGCTTTTGTGAATAAAAACGACTGTGGTCTCTGTTCCTTTCAAGTTATTGACAGAGAATTATTATCCAATAAACAGTTCATGTAAATGCATATAACAACTGCTGGGACAGACTTAAAGAAACAAGATACCTTGATCCTGGGGTATAAGGAGAATGCGTGTTAAATTGAAATAAAATCCGGTTAATGTCCACAATATTTACCATTCTAAGTCAAGGTTATTTGTTCTAATTACCAAATTTCTGCTTCATTACTTACATTACTAGAAACACGAATTCCTGTCAAAAATGAAATAAAATGCCCTCCAAAATCTAGTAGTTAATTGTTAATAGCTGGAATTTAAGCATATCTCCCACACATACTCGGAAGGTAATTGAGGGTTATCAAACTTTTAAATGGAATAAGCTCTATCTTGAGCCAGTTTTGTCTGTGGTAAAATAAGATTACTACATGTAGCTGACGAGATTGGCACTAGACTAGTCTACACACATGCATGTAGGAACACCCTCCAAAACACCACATTTCCTAACAAGACTCCAACAACCGCATGCACTTTTTACTGCTACAGAGGAAACCCTGCCTAAAATATTACCCCTCCCATCGACTTGGTCGGATCAAACATGTCCCCATTTTTCCTGTCTACTAATAAACAGTGACAGAAAGGTTTAGCGACGATGACGGTTTCCTGAAATAGGCTGCCCCCAGTAGGCCGGGGAAAAGAAGAATCTCAAGAGGTGTGGAATAACCATAAATTTCAACTTGCCACACCACAGAAATGATGTAGACCTAAGTACAGCTGTAATCTTGCGTTGGGTAAACACATACATATACACTGATGATGGCACAAACATCACATTTAATTGTTTGGCTGTAATTGAATTAATACTGTTTTCCAGGATCAGTGAATTACTATTCAGTTCGACAAGTTTGGGGACGCTTTTCATTTTGGCAATGGGCAATGGCATGATGTCTTTTCTTTTTTTTTCGTTTTTGCTACTGGTCATTGGTCAATAATTAAAGGATAATGCCCACTGACAATTAAAATCTAGAAATTGGCTACATGTATGTTGATTTGATAATGGGGGGGGGGGGTCATTGCACTGTGTCAAGGTAGAATAATTGGGACCAGGAAAGGGTCAAAAAGCTAGTTTTCATGTCAGAGCATTGGTTGGCTTGAATCTGCTTTGCATACAATATGTTTTGTGGAGTTAAGCCACATTCAGATAGATAAAGGTGTAGCTGCGGCGGCTCAGAATGGTCTTGAAATACTCCGGTGGCCCCCTTCAGATAGACCAAAATTCGCGTAGCAGCTACGCCTTTTCGCCGTCTTAAACCATTCACACAGCAACCAGAAAGGTGGAGTCGCTACCCATCTTGCGAGACCGGAACAGGAAGTGCATATTATGAACTCGCGATCGTCTTTTGTTTTTCGGTGCGGATGTTGGTAAAATTTGCATGCATCACTGCGCAAGGAGTAGCAGAGCCGGCTTAACTCATTCAGACAGAAGGTGAAGCGTATCAGCTACTCGTTTTCGCCGGCTCTGAAACACCTCCGGAGGTGTTTCAGAGCGGGCTCAGAGCGGGCGTACTTACTACTCCTTTTCGCCGGCTTAAACCATTCAGACAGAAAGTGGAGGAGTAGCAGAGCCGGCTCAGCGCCGGCGAATTTGGGCTATCTGAATGGGGTTTTAGAGGGGCATATTCATCCACAACACCCATCAAACTGTTTATTGCACATACAGATAATGAGAATGGTAATAACAAAATAATTTATTCTCAGAATTCACTTTAGAGGCAATACAACATGCTATTGTGATCTCTGTTTGTGTACATTCAGAATTTAGTTAATAAAACAAAAATTGTCGCACAGATTTTCATCCTGCTATTGGTTTGATACAGAAGTTGTTCACTTCCACAGAACCAATGTTTCAATATAAATCAGAAGAGTCTAGAAGTATCCAAAACATGTTGCCTGACGGAAGTTTTACACATCTGCATGCACCTTTTACATTGAAAAGAACACCTGACTGACATCATTTTTAATAATAAAACATGATTCACTCCATCAAAAATTGGTAGAATTACGATAATTTATCTAATTATAGATTGTTACATTTCACATAATGCAACTAAGTCTTATTCATTTGACCAAGACAGTAGACAGACGATTAAAGTATTGTCCAATTACGGTTTCCAAGTCCGGGGACAGTCAATGTCGGCTGCACTTTTGCCAAGATACCTTCCCGTTTTCTTTGAAGGCGTTTCTGACGAAATCAGGAAACTCACTCTGTTCGCACCTCGCTTACAGGGTAACGATTTCTGTCATCGTCGAATAAACAATACCGTTATGCAACTGGCAGGGGCAAGGGTGACATAGGATGGGTCATTTCCACTTTCTACAACCGTAGCAGTCAATGACAATTTTATATTGCCCTCTTTACCGAAGTGACAGAGCATTTGAAACCAAGCAGATGGCTTGGACAATCACAGACTGATAGACATGTCTTGACAGACTTGTGGAACCCTGGAAATGCTGCTAAAATATGTGTTTGTCATAATGTGCATTGCAAAATGATTGCCTCTTGCCTTATTTGGAAATAGTAATGTCAGGGAATAATTTTCACTTTGGATACAATTGTTACACAAATGTACATGTACACTGTAGTAGACTACCGGTAATAATTATGCTAAATTGAACTGGAATGAATATTGTACTAAATATGTTGCCTTCTGATTAAAACTGTCAATCAAATTTGAGAAGATGAATTGAAATTGTAGCGGTAAAGCCCCATCATTTATTTGAGTATAGTTATATGCAAAACCTGAAATTATTACAAACTTTAATGAAAATTAATTTCCTTCAAAAGTTAAAAAGCATTCTGAAGAACTACTGATGTACAAGACAATTCCAAATTTGTCATTATATTTCTATCTTTATCCATGGACTCTACTAGAGTCCATGCTTTATCCAATTATGTTGTAAGTGGTCTACACGGCCATGTCTACTTGTATATCAAGGGAATAAATTCTAAACTAGCCAATAGCAAGATGGATATAAATCACAGAATTTGTTTTACACTCAAAATCATGAGATGACAAGGTTCTGTCTTACATTTTGTTTCAAGTCCTGGATATATATTAAAGGTATTGGCTAACATTTACCACAGTTAAAAAGAAATCTGAGCTACATGATTCCCCATGCTACCATTGTCTTTGATAAGGTCTAAAAATGACGCCCTGAAAAATTGTATTTCAAATGATTATTTAGTGCTTTAAAGAAGTGAAAATCGTAAGTTGATCAGATTCACCTGCCCATTTTCTCCCATAGACTTACGGTGTGTACACCTACGCTATTTAAACTCGCGCTGAGTTTTAATTGTTTATTCATGCATAACTTGCCATCGGCAGTGTAACTATCCAAACTTTTTTTTATTCTAGGGTGTCTATTTGTCCATATGAACACTACTATGTAGTTCAGATATCAAAATTTGACAATTTTTTAAATTGAAGCTCCACAATGTTAGCCTATCACTTTAACACCACCTGCCACCCCATACCATACCCAACTCCAACTTATACATTATTAGCTTCTATGTTAACGTAGCTCAGAATTATAGATCAAAGGCATACTGTCAGTGTGAAAGATTTACTTTTCTCAATAGCATGACATGTAAGGTAATATAGCTTAATTTCACTATCATGCTATGAATGAACAGTAAATGTATGCAGTATACAATATGCACACTTATGTTTAATATGTCTTGTTTCTAATATTTTTCTTTCCCATTAAACAATTACAAAACACAAGTTTAAATGTCAATTATCATACCAGCTGTATCAATTTCTTCTTTTATCTTCTTGTCATAATAATATTTGCTTATTTCTCTCAATATCAGTCAGAATACGGAGGAAAAAACTGATGTGTCATCTCTGCACGGCCAATTTACCTCAAATGCTTTCGTGGCGGCAAAGCATGGCAGATATTGTAGCCCAGAGGGACATTAATGCTTGCCCAAGACATGAACCAGCACTCTACACATACGATA
>JZLH01S0275158.1:15154-28922 GCA_001188425.1 Eucidaris tribuloides
TACACTTCAGATTTGCAGGCAAATTATTCCACAAAGTAGGTCCAACATATTTGACAGTATTCCTGGAAATATGATATTTATAGTTTGGAATAAATAGATTGTCATTTTGCCTAGTATTGTACATGTTCATAAATTTCTTCTCAATAAAACAACTTTCGAGAAACCTAGGCAAGAGACCATTTAAATATGAAAACATAAAAGAACAAGTTACAAATTTATTGATATCATAGATTGTCAGCAATTTCAGTTTTTTAAACAAAGGATTTGAGTGTGTTAGGGGCTGTGAGTTTGTTATCAGTCTGATTGCACGTTTTTGAAGAATATGAATACGATCTAAAAGATAACCGGTACAGTTACCCCAGACAATATTGCAATACATAATATGAGGCAAGATCATTGCAAAATATTAGATTTCAATTAGTAAACATTAGAATGTAATTAAAATGATCAAAAGAATATTTTATGATATTCTTATTACTAATATGCCATTTTTTAACATTTCAAAGATTTTACAAATATACTAGAAGTTACAGTTAATACTGATTTTGTCATGCATTAATGCATTTGTTTAACACAGGTAAGAGATTGTTTGTTATAGATTTAAACAAAAAATGATAATAAATATTTAGTTCATTGAGATCAGATTTGTGAAATTGAAATCATTTTCCTTTTCATATAATAAAGCAAAACATTGCACCATGAATGCATGGGAAAGGGGGTTGATATCAAATATTGTATGAAACACATAAACCCTTGATGTTCCACCCATT
Organism: Eucidaris tribuloides; assembly: GCA_001188425.1. NCBI lineage: Eukaryota > Metazoa > Echinodermata > Echinoidea > Cidaroida > Cidaridae > Eucidaris > Eucidaris tribuloides. Next base: position 15,925 of record JZLH01S0275158.1, read on the forward strand.
TTATTACATGACCAATTTTCTTGATATGAAATTTTCTTAATATGTATTCTCTATGTTTCTCAATCTTAAATGCTTTAGGAAAAGAAATTTAAATCCTCCAACCCATCAAAACATAATACTGAAATTTAAATTACTTGTAAATTTGAAATATCAGGCAAAGTTTTTCAAACAAAACAACACCAATAAATCAACCATACCTATTTTGTTTCCAACAAGTATGATGGGAGTGTCAGGCCTGTAATGTCTGAGTTCTGGAATCCACTCTTCGGTGATATTGTCAAAAGAAGGTCGATAAGCCACAGAGTACAGCAAGACGAAGATGTCAGTGTCTGGGTAGCTTAGAGGCCTTAGTCTGGCATAATCCTCCTGGTAAAAAAAAATTGAAAATACTTTCATGGGAATTATTTGACACATAACATAAACAATAGATGCTGCTTCATTATCACTCTGATTTTAACATTTTTGACTGAGATCAAAAGTTTACAGTATGTCCTCCTTATCCATCTCAGAAAACTGACAATGATTTCCAAAATCTTATTGGTCAACCATGGCAGAGCCACAGAGGGCAATATCCTCAGAGCTACCTCACAGCCAACACAGAATTTAGAGCTCGTCCTAGAGCCGATGATATCAACATGAGTTTCCAGACACAGCATTAGCTCTAAATATCAAAGTATGGCAAATTCACTGTGGCTTTAATCATCTTGGTACTGGTGCTGGTCTGGTTTTGCAATATTTCCCCTAGGGTAATACTATCGAACTATAGTCATTTCTCTTAGCAGAGATAGACTACTTCCACTACTACCACTACTACTACTACTACTACTACTACTACTACTACTACTACTATTTACTACTACTATTACTTTTACTATTACTACACTGTACTATAGTACAGTAACATTAAATGATTAGTAAAATTTATTATTATTATTATTATTATTATCATTATTATTATTATTATTATTACTATTTTATTCATCATCATCATTATCATCATCATCTTCATCATCATCATTTCAACAAGAATGGTATTCCAATCTGTCATCCTCAAATTCATCAGACCCTGAGTCATTTTACTTACACCTCCACCTGTATCCCACAAAGCCACCTCATAGTTGTGACCACAGTGAGTAACGTCCTCTACGTAATTTTCAAAGACAGTAGGGCAGTACTGCAGGGGTAGTTTCTGCTTGACCCACCAGATGAGCATTGTTGTCTTTCCACATCCTCCATTACCAACCATCACAAGTTTTAAACGAGCTCCTCTCTCAGTCTCACCTACACAGGCCATGTTCCTCGTTTCATCAAAGGCTTAGAGAGACTTGACACTGATCTAAATATATGAAACAAAAGTTTGTTTTAAAGGGCATTGACAGCCTGACAGGATTGGGAGAAGTCCAAAATGCCTCAAAGAACCAAACTGGTAGATAAATGAATTTGTATCAATTTATACACATACCATCTGGCTGGAAGGATTTACCTTGAATTTGTTACTTGTGGAGTGGACACACAAACTGTGTTCACTTACCAGTGTTGAAATAATCTGGTGCCCTGATAGCAATTGATCCCATACAAACAGGGTTGGCATATCAGCTTTTTGTCATATTACCCAGACACCATCAGATATAAAATTGCTTTCTCATGTACAAAGTCAGTGGGAGGAATTTATATATTTCTTGGGCAACTGGATGGGAAATAACATTCTAAAAGGGACGTATACAGCCTTGCAGTCAAATTCACCCGGCACAATACTGAATGAGATTGTTTAAAAAGAAATAAAAATTTGACCACGAAATTTAAACAGCATGGGCCTTAAACAGTGCCCGGGGGGTGCACTGTGTACAATTGTATGATACCTATGTACTGTGGTTGAGAGCCCATTTTCAACCCTAAATTTCAGTTCCAGAGCATCACAATATCAGAATCCACAGAAAATGTTTATTTTTTTCAGTTCCAGAGACCCCCAAATTTGCTGTTTCTCATGTACCAATGCATGCCTAAATGGCCGCTCCAGATCATTGCACTTTCGTTTTGCTACTGATTTCGGACCGTGTGCACGTGGATTTGGGCCAGAGCATATACTTGCAGCATGGCGCGCCGGAAATTTGCTGTGGCACAGTTCTAAAGCATAGCATTTACAGGACTTCAAAGGTTTTAGCTCCAGTTCCGGAGACCCCATTTGATATTTGTTCACTCAAGCCAGTTCCAGAGCCCCAAATTTTGTCTTTGGTGCGGCACACAGGTAACGCCATCCCCCCTTTAACCCGTGAGACTAAGTACGAATTAACTCGTATTGGCGTCTATGGAAAATGCATGTTATGGTGAAATCAAATTGTCTCCAACGGGTTAATACAAAGTGATGCTTGCCTTATCAAAATGTCTGATTAAAGGGGAATGAAACCCAGACATCTTGGAAAATAGTGAAAGTTTGAGCAAATTTGGTTGAATGGTTCAAGAGTTATGATTGTTCAAAGTTTATTTGATCCTTGCTATGGAGGATCCTTAAATTGGCAACTTTACCCATTTTCCAGATGAAAGTGTGGAGAACTTCCCATTGGATTTGTACACAAATTTTCAATAATTTGCAGTTTTCTGAAGTGTCAGTTGAGAAAGTACCTAAATTCTTTCAAAAATAATGTAGTATCATTTTTGCCAGGACATACTTGCATTACAAGCAAGAGCAAATCAGGTATTTGATAAAAAATGAGAATATGTGAAAATTTGTGTACACAAGCAATGGAAGAGAAATCTCCACATTTTCATCTAAAAAGCTGGTAGAGTTGCCAATTTAAAAATCCTCCATAACAAGGATCAAATAAATTTGAACAAACATAACTCTTGAACCGTTTTACCAAATTTGTTCAAACTTTCACTAATTTCCTTCTTGTAATTGTTCTGTAATCTCTGAATGCAGGAATGTGTCTGGATTTCATTCCATTGGCTAACATTTACCACAGTTAAAAAAATCTGAGCTACATGATTCCCCATATGCTACCATTAGTGGAGCAGATAAAAGCGATTTTGAGCCATAATTGTTCAGTTGATGATACAAGCATGAAATTTGGTGGGAATATAGAGTCAAGGTCACTCTTTCAGAAAAAGATCCTGGCCACGAAAAAAATCCAAGATGGCGGCCATTTTCCAAGATGGCTGCCAGGTGACAACATAATTATGAGATATTTGCCAAGTTTTTGTTGGATATGGGTCAAAATTGAGTAAAATTTCAATTTTGACCTTGGGGATAGATGTCTCATGGGGAGCAAAGGGTCATCAAAAGGTCAAAGGTCATTGGCAGGGGTCAATGACTTATTTGAGTTCAATGTTAAGTTAAAAACAAGTGTCATTCATGTTGGCCCCATTGCCACAATTTGTGTCAACTTTGGGTGGTAGTATGTCTAAGGGGAGTTAGGTCACCAAAGGTCAAGGTCACGTTGGGGTCAATGACCTCTTTGAGCCATGTTGAGTTTTTAGCAGTTTCTATTATGCGTCCATAACTTTGCCATAATTTGCATAATTGTGACCAAACTTGGATGGTAGATGTGTCTCATTAGGAGATCTGATGTCACCAAAAGGTCAAAGTCACTGGCAGGGGTCGAAAGACCTTTTTGAGAAATGTTATGTTTTTTTAGCAACTTTCATTATGTCCCGTAAACTTGCCTCTTTCGCCCATTGTGACCGAACGTTGGGGGTGGATGTCTCCATCGACCTGGAAGGTCCCAATAGGTCAAAGGGCGCAAACAGGGGTCAAAACTTTTGAACACAGTGTGACATTTTTTACAAGATTGTATGTAGCGAACTGGGCGAGGACATCATTTGGCCATCACCGTGTCCCTTGTTTACCGTAGATAAAAAAAAACCAAATGACAACGTAGTGCCATGCTCTTTCTATGGTGCCTCTATCTGAAATATGTTTTGTCTGGTCTAGTGTTGTTTTCAGAAATAATTTCGTATTCATGGGTCGGTTTATTTTGTCCGAAGTTAATTCACGTGTTCAAGAACAAAAGTGGCTTTTTAGGAAAAATGGTCCACGCCAGTAGAGATTAGATTTCCTTAAGTCAGAAAATTGAATTAATTGTCAATGTTATTCCATAAGTCTAAGGATTGGGTAAGGGTGCAGCACAGTAGTTTACAGCCAGATGGAAGCCAGAAGGTAAGAATTTAAATTTGGGGATTAAAAACACAGGTAGTTCTATTGTTATGGCGGTTGAGGAAGCGACATTTTCTAATGGTCGGGGAAAAGCGAATGATGTTTAGAAGATGCAGATGTGTGAAGAATGGGACTAAGTACAGCTCGCTTTACAGGTTGCTTCTGTATTAAATTTGTTAGGCACCCAAGGTGGATGTTGATCAATGGATAGTAAAGGGAGTTTGCATCAATTCGGGACACTGAGGTTAAGATTAAAGAAAACTAGAATTATTTTTTTTAGTTAGTACTTTGCAGTTGAATATAAAGTTTGATAGATAGGACCTTTTTACGTCAGTTACGTTGCCTAAGGATGAGGATGGAAGAGTGAATAGTGGATCTCATGGGTGAAACACTCATTATAGTTCTTATGCGGATGCTTTCTTTTTCAAAGTGTGATACAGTGAAGTATTTTTATTCAAAATAAGAAAAACAATTCTTAATTTGATATTTATTGTTCGGAATTCAGGGAAACGTAGAGAGGCGCATCTCTCAGGTTCAGACTTGGGAAGGAAGGGATTTAATACTTAAATTGCATCAGCGTTAAACTCTTGATTTCTTTCATGTAGTGGACCAATTAACTTATGTTCAAGGTTGAGAATGCGGAACACTGGGGTAAATTATGGCTTTTAAATATATTTTTGCGATCAACCCTGACTCCTGAATATTCATTTTAATCAGGCCGTCATATGTCATGTATTTGAAGAGTTTGTAAAATATTATGAGAGATTATTTGGGCAGATACTGTTACCTTGTTCAATTTTATGTTTACTTTTGTTTGATTTACGTCGTTAACACAAAATAATGCCATATGCTTTTCTGAATAGAGTGCGTTGCGATCAATCAAACATCTCGACATATCGACGACGCTATGTGTAGTTGCATGACATCGGCTATTTGGCGGATCATGCTAGAAAAAGGCAGCATATCCGATTTTTTTAAAAAATTATATTCACTGTTGGCAAGGTAAAAGTTAAAAAAATCTTAATATTTAACTCAATTTTGACCCAGCATTCAACATAAAAACTTGGCAAATTTATTCATAATGATGTGGTCATCTTGGCGCCATTTTGGAAATGACTACCATCTTAGATTTTTTGTTGTGGCCAGGAGGGGGGGGGGGGGGGGTGGGGGGGGGGGGGGGGGGGGGGGGGGGGGGGGGGGGGAGGGGGGGGGGGGGGGGGGGGGGGGGGGGGGGGGGGGGGGGGGGGGGGGGGGGGTGGGGGGGGGAGGGGGGGCTTTTTTTTTTTTATGGGACATAATAGATCTTGCTTAAAAAACTTACTCACTGCGGCTCAAAAGGTGTTGACCCCTGCAAGGACTTGACGTTTCGGCTGATATTAACTCTCTTGGAGACATCTACCACCAAGTTATCACTAATTGTGCAATGGGGGCGAAGTTAATGGGACATAAATTAAAACTTGCCCCCAAAATAACTTGAGGCTCAAAGAGTTATGCCCCAGCCAGTGACCTTTGACCCTTGGACGTTCAGCCTTATGAGGATGCCACACCCAAGTTGGGCCTCAATTGTGCAAGATTGGGAGCAAAGTAATGGAATAATAGATACTTACCCCAAAATTGACATTGGCTCAAAGGGTCGGTTGACCCCTGCCAATGACCTTGACCTTTCGACCTTTAGGCTTCATATGAGACATCTACACCCAAGTTTGATTACAATGTGACAAATTGGGCAAATAATGGGCCAAATATAAACGTGCTCAACAAATAAAACCTGTGTTTAAAATTGGCATTGTCATTGACCCCTGAAGGTAACCTTTTGACCGTTATTTGACCTTCAGCTTCCTATGAGACATCTATCACCCAAGTTTGATCACAATTGTGCAAAAAAGGGCAAGGTTATGAAAAATAATAGAAACTTGCTAAAAAAAACTTAATATTGTGATCAGAAAGGTCATTGACCCCTGCCTCTGACCTTTGACCTTTTGCTGGCCTTCAAATTCCTATGAGTCTTTGCACACTCAAGTTTAAAGTTGAAATTTTACTCAATTATGACACATATCCAACAAAAAACCAGGCAATTATCTCTAATGATGTCATCTGGCAGCCATCTTGGGAAATGGCCGCCATCTTGGAATTTTTCGTGGCCAGGATCTTTTTTTGAAAGAGTGACCTTAACTTTACATGTGTGCCAAATTTCATGCTTGTATCATCAACTGAACGATTCTTCGGGTTATCTGCTCCACTACATTGTCTTTGATAAGGTCTAAAAATGATGCCCTGAAAAAAATTGTTTTTCAAAATGATTAGTGCTTTAAAAAAGTGAAAATAGTATGTTGATCGGATTCACCTGTCCATTTTCTTCCATAGACTTACTGTGTGTACACCTAGGCTATTTAAACTCGCCCAGAGTTTTAATTGTTTATTCATGCATAACTTGCCATTGGCAGTGTAACTTTCCAAACTTTTTTTTTAATTCTCGGGTGTTTATTTGTCCATATGAACACTACTATGTAGTTCACATATCAAAATTTGATCATTTTTTTAAATTGAAGCTCCACAATGTTATCACTCTAAGTTGTAAACATACATAAATTCAAACAAGAAAACTTAAAATGGAATGCAACACGTACTGTATGATTTATGACATAAAATTTGCGCCTATATTTCCTGCTGACGTGCTGTGTAGCAAGTTTAGTTTTTTGGGGGGATTGTTTTTTATTTGAAAGCTTATAGAGAAAATGCCCAAAGCCTTGGTCATTAATAATTAATTAATACATGGGATTTTTATAGCGCCATTATCCATTTTAGTTAAATGCTCAAGGCGCTTTATGACAAAAGAACAGCAAAAGAAATATAACAACAACAACAAAATAAGTTTCGCACCATGAAAAAAAAGGGTAAATGTCTGCCTTCAAAATGCACAACTGAACAAATGTGTTTTTAGGTTGCCCTTAAAGGATGTCAAAGAGTTTGACTCCTTCAGCTCCTGTGGAAGTGCATTCCACAGGACTGGTCCGGCATGAGCAAAAGCTCGATCCCCCCAGGATTTCTTGGACAATGGAACATGTAAAAGACGAGAGTTGGAGGAACGTAATGTTCGTACAGGTTGGTACTGGTGTAGCAGAGACTTGTTGTATTCAGGGGCTGTTCCGTTGATACTATGATAAACCAAAAGCAGGATTTTGAAAATTATACGTTCCTTTACGGGCAACCAGTGAAGAGTGTTCAAGATAGGTGTAATGTGATTGTATTTATTTGACAAAGAAACAATTCGTGCGGCTGAATTTTGTAGCTTTTGTAAGCAGGCAATTTGAGACTTTGGTAAATTGAAGAGCAAGCCATTACCGAAATCAAGTCGAGATGAAATGAGCGAGTGGACAAGCTTCTCTGTTGCAGAACGAGTTAGATATTTGCAGATAAATCCAATATTGCGCAATTGATAGCGAACAGATTTGCAAATGCTGGTAATTTGATGAGACATAGACATTTGTGAATCAAATAAAATACCAAGATTACGACATGAGTTTGACAGAGTAATGTCACTACCGGAAATAGAAATGGAGTCATGTCACACCAATGTCATGATTCTGAATGTCTTTCGGGGTTTTTTTAAATTAATTAATGAAATATCTTGGGGGGAGGGGACCCTGAGATTTTCGACAATATAGCAACCAAAGAGTTATACCTCATCAGAAAGAGCAGAGTCCTACATAAATCACAGTATGTGGGACTACAATTTGGGGATTGACTTGGTCGAAAACCTGTCACTGCCTGGGCCTGGCTGTAGCTAGCGCACAGCGCAGTCAAATAACCTGTAAATCAGTCCGAAGAAATAAAATAATCGCGCTCATAATACCTTGTGTGCCTAATGATATGCACTCTGACTTGGCTCGATTGTCCAGCTTCGTCACTTTGAGTTTGAGCTCCGAAGATGCACTGGCACTGCTGCCACTAGCCATCCACGTCCGGTCTGCGCAGCCTCACCGGCGCCGTATATCAGCGCGCGCAGCCAGAGCAAAAGATGGTCTGCCCACTGTTTACATGCATGAACGCCACGCCCATCCTCATATAATAATCGACGATCATGATGTGGCCGGAGATCTTGTGGTAGTAGGGGAGGCTGGGTTGGAGGGGTGACGTGATTCACTTCTCAGCTAAGCATAGCCTAAATGGTGACCCGACATTTGCTCCGGCGACAATTGATCCGGTGGCAATATCTCAGAAGACAAAGAGTTGGGGTTAGGGTTGCCATTGGGTTTCTAGTTCAGAATAGGGTAAGGGTTAAGGTTAGGGTTAGGGTTTAGGTCAGGGTTAGTGCATAATATAATCGTCGGAGCAATTGTCGCCGGAGCAAATGTCATGGAACCAGCCTAAATATCTTATCCTGAGTAAGGCTGAGAATAGCATTTGAGAGATTTTAGATTTCTGAATTCTAACTTCACACTGATGTGAGGGTATTTTGTTTCAGTGGTAGATCAAGAGCTATAGGCCTATGGGTTGTTTCACAATCAGGGTACATCAATTAGTCTCACAGTGGGTCAAAAATCAAGTTTCTTTTCTTCCTTCATTTTTTTTTTATTTTGTGTAGCAAATAGGTCATATATGAAAACTGTAAAATTTGGAGGCATCAAGTCCACTCATTTTTTTTTTTTCAGTCCTTCGCATGTTATTGTATAGGTGATGTGGGTATATAAAGTTTTGTGTACTGAATTATAAAGAGGGGGGTACAGCAGTCCTGGTTTATTTACAGATAGACATAGTAAGTGTGCTTATGTATGTCAAATATTCATACCCTGAAATAAGTTTTAGTCGGAATATATGATGTCAAAAAATGAGTCGGAAAGGCTGTTTTTTTCGGAGAGGACACTTTTTGACGGAATTCTAACTAGCGACTTTGTAATGTTTACCAACGGAGAACTTGAGGAGTATGGACAAAGTGAATGTTACAGGTTTGATGGATAGGCCTATAGATGACTTGTTTTTCATAACAAAATGCTGTTCTGGGGAATCTTTAGGTATGCCATATTTATGTCAAATTCGGAGAGGACAATTTTGACGGAATTTCCTTCCAGATTTTGATGCAGCATCATAATGTATTGACATGTCACCATCTCACATGGGTTTGGAATTTGAATATTAAGCTGGACTCAGTTTTTACTTTACAAATCTTCCTGATCTGTAATTGTTATGTTCATAAATTCATAAATATCAGATGAGACTGAATTGTTCAAAATTGACACAAACATACACAATTTGTACCTAAGTTGTCCGTTTCAAACAGTTTCTTCGCTGCCGTAGACAGTCTGTGCAGTGGCCAATTGCTGGGTATACAGTTTTCAACAAGTAAATTCATTTTTTGCAGTGAAGTCCTATAATGGTTTGTAGCAATATGTACCCTGATTGTGAAACAACCCATATAGCAGGGCGGCTTTGTCACATCAAGTAAATGAGTGTCCTGGCTAATAATAGAAAATATCTGCTTCTCTCCATCCCTCCCAATTCCCATAAGTCCTCCAATACCCAAGAAGCTATACTGTATACCAAAAAAGAATGGTTGATATCTCATAACTTTAAATGAGGAAATATTTGTTCTCTCTCGGCAAGGGGGCGGGAGGATATGTCCCTTGTATGTCTTACAGCTGCCAGTATATTATGTCTTCATCAATTATAGTGATATCTCCTGTAACAAACATATTTCGAGCTTAGTAAAAATGCCACAAAGAAGATCAAAAGTTCAGAGTTTGTATAAAATAACACACTTCGTTTACTGTAGTTATTTCTGAACAATTCTTTGTTATAAACATGTACTTTTACTCTGTATGTCATCATGTCGATGTTATGTGTACATGTATACAGTGTGTCTAAAAACAAAAGGTACCAATCGGGAGAAAAATATTTAAGGTATGTAATTTTCTCAAAAGTTATGTGTGTTTGGTGTCATATTAAAGCAGAATAAAGTTTTTTTTCGGGTAATCCCATTAAATTTACTGTAATATATGAAAAGTTATGATTACTTTTATGCAGTCACGCAAAATCATGTTTGTCCCACTTTTGTGTATTTGTCAAATTAACAACTGAATTGGTGGTATCCTTGCTTACAGGAACTCATAAGAACTGAATTACAAAAATCAATAAAACAAATAACAAGTGCATTTTGTCTTTCAATATATTTATCAATGATTATCTAGTAAATAAAAAAAATATACTCCAAATTACCCTTACTCGGCATTGAAATGATATTGCACATATTCAGGTCTTCTGTTTACCAGATTGCATGATCTGCCACATCTCATTCATTTAATAGCGCTTTTCGTCAAAGTTATGTACCCCCTTTGTACTATAAATAATAGGAAATCAGAAATATACAAATATGTTAGTTCAGCTAAATTGAACGATTACACAATAACTTTTCTATACTTGCAGTGGGTTTCTTTGTTAAAAAGAATATGCAGAACGTACATAATATAGGACAACGCGGATTTTGCATCATTGCAGAAAATAAATATATATCTCACGATTGACACAATCAAATGAAATGAAATAAATTGTATTGAAATGTATGTTATTTTCGCTAATGATAATACCCACATAACTAGGCGTATATGATTTTCATATAATAAAAAAAAATAATTTTCACTACTTTTTAAACAGGACCGGCGATATACATGTATATGCCGCTGAAATCGATTAATGTATTTTTCAAATACACCTTTTTATGTCCTCGATTTTGTGTATTCTTAAATTATTGCTGAATGTACTTGTATTAACTTGTCTATTGGTATGCAATACATATTTGTTCAAGTGCAATAAAGTTTAAAACTGTTGAGTATATATTGTTTTCTTCCTCCTTGTACTCAGTACCCGGAAAGGGAGTGAAAGAGTGAATAAAATCTTACTACTTACAATTTGGTTTTGTTATATTTACACAACATGAAGTTTAATAGATGTACAGCTCACACCGATCTGATAAACGGTTAGTCTGCAGACAACCTTTATTGGTTAATTTTGCCAATACCTAATGGCCAGCATGTCGGGCTCCATTGCAGTAGCGTAGCCAGCTTTGGCCATGGGGGAGGGGGGCAAGGCACACCGAATGTACGACAAACTCCGACGCTCGCGACATAGGCTATCATGTTGTGTATTGATATACTTTAATGATTTACGAAGATAGTGGAATAATTGATACACAGGGCGGTGTATAGGTTATTTTGCGTTAAGGTTTTTTTTTAAGGGAATGATGATGGGAAAAATTTAAAAATTGCGTATGTTTGCCGGCGCGAAGCGCGGCCGAAAATTTTAGAATTGTCTATGTCGTGCGCGCGTTAAGGCGCGCCGAAACATTTTCAAAAAATGTGTTTGCAATTGAAAACTGTATATCTCTTGCAGCGAAGCGGGCAAAAATTTGAAATTGTGGTATGAAGACTATGAAAATTGCGTATGTTTGATAGTATTTTTATGTTAAAGTTTAATGGTTTTGTAGTGTTTTGCACTCGCTTATTAAACAAATTTTGCAATAGGCTATTTTGTTTCCTTGAACATCTACTAACATGAATAAGACATACAATTTTTCATCTTGGGCAGCTCGAAGGGGGAGGGGGGAGTCGATTTAAGCCCTTACCCACCCCTCTAGATCCGCTACTGCATACAAATAAGAGATGCTTCTTCTACTAATAATGGTATGTAATGCCGCGAGTGAGCGAACGCGAACGAGCGCTTCAGACATCAATAGTTTCAAGTCATAGTAAGTTGCATTTCTACAACACGTAACAAAGCCTTCCTGCATGTTCTGATAGGGCTATTATTTGATAATAACAATAATTTTGGCAACTTGAAAAATTCTAATATGAATATACAGGATATGCTTAACCAAAACATTGAAGCCTATAAACATTAACTAGTCATGAAAATACCATTCAAATATACGAAATTGTCAAATTTTCGCAAAATTTTATATTGGCAATTTGACATTTTTTTTTCACATTTGCCCCCCCCCCCAATGCCGAAACTCGGATACGACGCCCCTGGCACCATTTTTACATGCTGAGACTAGTGTGGCCCCGGTAATCGGTATTAAAATAGCGTTCTATTCTTTTTCCCCCAAGATGTTTTCTTAAATGTAACACGTGCTGAATGTTTGGATTTTCAACAATTTGAATGTTGTCTGGCCTGTAAATATTTTGTCGGTACATTATGCTCGGGTCGGTTTCATTTGGAACGTTGTCGATGTAGTACGTTTGACTCAAGTTGCATATACCAAATGTCATCATCATAGCACTCATGACAAGGCGGTTTGCCTGGTTACCGAAAAACACCTGACCATGAAGAAAATACTTATGCGAGCGAGCGAAGCGAGCGAGCCTTAAAAAAGATTTTTACATTAAAACAAAATGCAAGTTCCTTTCAATATTTTGTTGTTTTTGAGATATTTCTCGGTACAATTTTGGTTTTTTGTCGGGTCCGCATGTACCCGACGAGTCCTCGTGTACGACAAAATCCAAAAAACATTTATTGGGGGGGGTGGGGGCAACGCCCCCCTGGCCCCCCCCCCCCTTGGCCTACGCTAGTGGGTCCATGTGATGTAGAGATTTATTAGCATTGTATCTGTGATGTAGCAATGACTTCTGATTTAATTTCATATCTTTATGTGAAAGCTGCCAAATAAAATAATAATAGCAATATTATATGTACATTGTAATAAAAATACTACTACTTCTATTACTAATCATCATCTTCTTCATCATCATCATCATCATCATCAATAATACAGTGTAATAGTAATGATATACTTGTAATATCTGTATTCATGAATTATGGTGGGCCCGAGAAAAGTTAATAGCTAGGAGACGCTATA
>JZLH01S0275180.1:0-11509 GCA_001188425.1 Eucidaris tribuloides
CACTGGAAGAAAGTCGGCGGAACGCGAATTTGTTAACTTTGTATATTTTGTCTATTTGTTCTTTCGTTGGCAATGCAAAGGCATACATGTACGCTTTGGTTATATACATTATTATAATATATATATAAAATATTAACCAAATGATGAATGGCAAAACAACGCATGGTAAGAGTGCTCAACTACATATAGCATAGGACAATAATAGAAGCAATTAGTAAATCTAGTTTAAGCTATCATGTACACAGATCTGTTTCGTAGGACAGTCAAGAGAAAGCTGCTCCACTCTTCAGGTACGCTGCAAGAGTGGAGAGCAGCTTCTTGGCTGTTCCTACGAAGCAGATCTGTAGTACAGAGTTAATACTAATTTATAATTGCTTTATATATATATATATATATATATATATGATATATATAATATATATATATATATATATATATCTTTTTACAACACATAATTCTATATAGGTTAACGGGAGAGTACCCAATTTGTCAGTGTCACTATCAGATTAGTAAAAAAAAAAAAACAACGGAAACTGTCTGCAATGCAAAGTGCCGTATCTAGTGTCGTTGGTGACCATTAAATGCCAGGCTTTTCTGTCCATTGCCAGTCTAAGAAGCTCAATCTTTTCCATTCCAATCCATGTTGAAATGCTAAGTTTGCAAAAACGTTAATTGTTCTTTGACGTCCTCGATCCTTCTTTTTTATTATCTGGATAGGCCTGGATTAAAGCACCGACAAAATAAAAAATAGAAACTGAAGTGCATTATCATGATGTACCAATCATACTACATTGTACATAATACGCCCAGGTTATGTACACAACCTATGGAACCGTTTATATTGGACCATGATGATAGAGAGTGGTACGGTCCATATAAAAACGCAAAAACAATACGTGTAATCCAGTCGGTACGTTGCTAGCTAACACGGTTGTTATCTGCACAAAAAGAAGATATTACAGTGCATTGTCGTGGCGTGTCTGGTTGATATCGTGTTGCGAGTCTTTGTTTTACGCGTGGATACTATACCAAGTTTGGGGAAAATAATTGATACACTAACCCTGCTAAATGTGTTCCGCCACTATAACTCAGATGAATGTCTGAATTAAGGGCATGGTCTATGGATTGTCGGAGAGTTCTGCACGATTACTTCAAGTCTGATATTATTTTGTGAGTAAAATATAATGTGATTAAAGTTCTACTTACATTCCATCGAAATCTACGTATGATACGTACAAATCCAAATGAAATATGCCTATTTGCAGTGTAACCCACATGTAACTCAAAGGGTTGAAAATGTCGCAAAAACTGAAACTGAAAAACTGAAAGTTTGAAGATATTCAGCATCACACCTACGCATCATGATAATTGTCGAACGTAACAAAAATACTTTATTCAATTACCTATCCTATGGATTACTTTATATTAATGTAAAAACAATTATTTTGAATTATTCAAATGTAATGTGTGTTTTCTTAATTTATGAATATTTATTTGGTGATTTAGTATAATAGTGGTATTTTCTTCATCGGTTTATTTTCGAGTGGATATAATGTGTCTTGATTAGAAACAAAAATACGTCTTTTCCGCAGTAAAATAAAGACAATACACGGTAAGACATTGACGGCATAATAAGAAGGGTCACTGATGCAAGTTTCCTGTAAATATAGACAAGGTTAAGTCATAAAAATTGCGTGTATAGAAGGAAACGGGTCAGAATCGAGAAGAAGAATATAAATTCAATAATAAGGAGTAAAATGAGTGTTGCGGCACAAATTGTCGCCGCGTCACAAATTGTCGCCGGCGACAATTTGTGACGATTTGTGAAAAACCTGACGGCACAAATTGTCGCCACCGGCACAGATTGTCGCCGGCGACAATTTGTGCCCGGAGTTGACGGCACAGATTGTCGCCAGCCATGATCAAATCTCATTTAATTGTTTATGGGTATGTGGGTGTATGTCACTATGTGTTTGTGTGTTTGTAGGTTTATATGTGTGTCTGTTTGTGTGTCTATTGTGTCTGTATGTTTGTACGTGTATGTATGTGTGTGTCTGTATGAGTCTGTGTGTCTGTCTATGTGTCTGTTTGTGTGTCTTTATGTGTCTGTATGTTTGTCAGTGTGTGTCAGTGTTTGTATGTCTGTATGTGTTTGTGTATCTGTGCATCTGTCTGTCTGTATGTGTCTTTTTGGTGTGTTTGAGTATAATACCACAAGTACTCTTCCGGATAATATCTTTACAAACAACATTACGCAAATATTCACTGGTGTTATATTGGCAGACGTTACTGATCATTTTCCTATTAATTCTATTTCAGATATACAATTACATGTTGTATGTCATCAATCAATTTCTGTCATAAAACGCAACTTTAATACTCATAATACCGAGAAATGCATTTATGAAACTGCAAACACTTGTTGGACGAATGATGATGATAATGGTGTAAATCATGCTGATGATGTATTTTTTTTTTTACACATTTTTACATATTTTTTTTTTAAATAAATTTTTCCGGGTCTAAAGGTAAAAAAGACACACAAAAATACCACAATAAACCATGGTTTACTTCCAATTTAAAAGGCCGTGTAAGAAAAATATAAATTATATAAAAGATATTTCAATACAAAATCTGAACAAGATTTGTGCTACTTAGAACTTTTAGAACATGTTAACCATGAAAAAAAAAGCATGTGACGCAAACTTATTTTCAACAAAAGCTTCAGTCTGCTATACTGGCAATATGAATAAAACATGGAAAATAATTAATGGCATTATAAGAAATAGGTCCAAATGTAATTCTCTTGAGTCAATAAAGTGCACTTATCGAATAATATCTGATAAACATGAAGTATGTGACTCTGTTAATAATTATTTTATCATCATTGGCCCAAAACTTGCCAACAGTTGTACAGATTTTTCATATTTTACAATGTTTTTCTTAACATTCTTTAAACCAATTAATGAAAATGAAATCATAAGCATTTCATAAAACTTAAAAATGGTAAAAATCCAGGATATGATGATATATATGTACCTATGATTAAGAAAAAGTCATTCATGTCCTGTGTTATCCACTGTTTGCAATATTATCGCTGAACACTGGTATTGTTCCCGACAAACACAAGATCTCTAAAGTTACACCTGTGTATAAGAGTGGTGGTAAACAAGAACTAAATTATCGGCCCATTTTAAACCTGCCTTTTTTTCGAAAATCTTGGAAAGATGTGTTTATAATCGTTTGTATAATTTCCTGACCAAGTGCAATAATTTATCTGAAAACCAATATGGATTTAGATCGGGGCACTCCACATCTACTGATATGGTTGAATTTTTATATGAAGTTATTAAAGTTTTTGAACAAAAGAAATACTTTTAGGTCTGTTTCTAGATTCGAGCAAGGCCTTCGATTCTTTAAACCATTCTATTTTATTGAAAAAAATCCATTGTTATGGAATTCGAGGAAACTTATGGAAATGGTTTGAAAGTTATTAAAAAGACCGAAAACAATTAGTAACCTTAGGAAATATTAAATCTCAGTCCATACATATTAGATGTGGAGCCCCAAAGGCTCAATCCTTGGCCCTTTATTGTTTATATTACACGTGAATGATATATGTCACATATCCAACCACCTAAAATTAACACTGTTTGCAGACGACATCAGTGTGTACATGTCACATAGAAACATTCAATGTTTAGAAAAAATATTTCTAAATTTAATAAGATTATAAATTGGTTGTCAATGAATAAACTAGTTCAAAATCTCCCCCCCCCTAAAAAAAAACAAATTGCATGATTTTCAACCCAAAACATATTAATTTTGATGAAATTGTCATTAAAGTTAAAGATACCAATATTCTGAGCGTATCACATGTTAAGTTCCTTGGTATCACCATTGACGATAAATTATCTTGGCAGGAAAACACTGGTGTCGTCTGTAACAGACTGTCAAAAAGTATTGGGGTATTTAAAAAAATAAGAAATTACAATTCACAAATATTAACTATGGTGTACAACACATTGATACACCCTTATTTAAATTATTGTATGTTGGTTTGGGTGTGCAATAGCAAGTGCAATATGTCCAGTATGTTTAAAGTGCAGAAAAAAGCCATCCGGATATTTCACACTCTAAATTTTACGCACATACATTGCCACTGTTTTCTTGCCATAAGATTTTAAATGTATAATGATATGGCAGATTATCAAATCACAATTTTTTTTTTTTATATACCAGTGTTTTAATGGATTACTACCCTCGTCAATGCCGAAACATTTTTCTCTAAATTCAACAGTCCATACTCACCAGACACGAAGCGCTAATAATTGTCACCTACCTCAAATTAGGACATCTATTTCTAGAAATAATATGTGTTTTAAATGTTCTAAGCAATGGAATGCTATACTTGAAAAACATAAAAAATAGTAATAATGTAGTTTTTTTTTTTCAAACAGAGATTTAAACAATACTTGCTCCAAAAAATCCTTACTGCAATCATCTCATCACGTCATTTTTATGCACTGTTTGCATGTTTTATGAATGCGTACATGTACATAGGAGGGGGAGGCAGTTTTTTTTTTTTTTTTGGTTGTGTGTGTGTCTGTCTGTCTGTCTGTGTATGTGTGTCTGTGTACGTCTCTGTGTGTTGGAAGTACTTATCATCAATATATTTTAAAGCTATGATTTGAATTTTGGATTATTAAATTTAGTTTTTAGGGCACTTCTTCAAATAAAGTCCTTGTAGCCTTTCTGTTGTGTCATACACTTCCCTTGTGTGTATTAATAGTCTTAGTATTAGTATTTGTAACTCCATTTGTTTGTTGTTGTTTTTGTGTAATTATTTTTAATATGGCTAACTATGTTTGTTATGTGTTGTTTTTTTTACGGAAAGTGTGAAATAAAATTGAACTTGAACTGAACTTGAATAAAAGTGCGCTTTCGCTTAGCAAGGCCAATGGCATTAGCCCCCCCCCCCCCATAGCATATGAAGGGCCCTCTAGCTCTCATTGTCAGACTAACTGTTCTGTTAAGTACAACGTCAGATCAATAAAGATAAGGTCCGTCAGGGAAAGAACACACACTTGACTTTAGCGATATGTTAAACACGTGATATACTTAATCTCAAATATATGCCAAAGTTCACGGACACACCCCCTTTGAAACGAGTGAAACAGTAATCTTGCCCGTATTTTTAATTAAAAAAATGATAAAAACGTTGTCTTCTAGTTATCATAACCTGTTCAGTTATTTTTGGTGAGTATTTCGACTTCTTCGATTATACCATCCAGTTCTGGTAGACGGGGGCTTGAAACGATAGATGATGGCAACGAACAGCCGCCACCTCGTGTGTTAAAGGCATAATTTGAAGAAAAAAAACATTTGGAAATCTAACGTTGATATCTGAGCTACATAATAGTGTTCAACTGGACCAATAAACACACTAGAATATAAAAGCTTGGAAAGTTACGCTGCCAATTGCAAGGTATACATGAATAAACAATTTCTACTCCGGTGGATGATAAAATATCCTAGATCTGGGGACCCTTTCATGAAAGTTGTCAGCTCTGACAAGTTGTCAGACTTTGACAGTTACCATAGTGACAGTCAATGATCAGTGCTTCTCAGCCAATCCAAACCAAGGATTTTACTGAACTTGTCTGATAAACTGGACTCGTCGGATATTTTATCCGACAAGTCCTTTCATGAAACGCCCCCAGCACACAATAGTCTGTGGGAGAAGATGGGCAGGTGAATTCGGTGAATTTGAATGCTTGTAGATTTTCATTTTTTTTAAAGCACTAAATCATCATTTTGAAATACAATTTGTTCAGGGCTTCATGTTTAAATTTAATGAAATCTGATGTTACTTCTCTTGACAGCAAAGTGAAATTGATGCAATGACTGGGAGGCCACTGCCTTGGATTATCCATTCAAAAGGAAAGTATCCATTAACGCTGATGTCTGGGACATAAAAACAATTTCCTTTCTTGAAACACTTCTATATCACGTACATGTGGGACTAGTGCAATTTTCATCTCCCTTCGTGGCGTCATCATACCTCCCCCTTACCCTCCCCCAAAAAAGAACAAAAAGGAAAATCGTGAACCATGTCGCCTTGTTCGCGCGTCTTAAAGGCAGTGGATCCCATTTGCAAACATCCCCGCAGACCAGGAAAAGATAATCCATGCCCTTAGGCTATTGATGAAGAGCATGTCTGTGAAATCTGGGGGTCATAAATTACCAAGAATTTTAAAAATGCGAAAGAAAAACAATGGCCGATTAGTGTACGTTATATGGTAGGATTTTTCTTTCTCGCAAGAAAAAAAATCAAATGAGAGTCTAACGGTCACTATAATTCCACTAAAACTGAGTTTCTAACTCCTTTATTTTGCTAAAGGTTCCCAGATTGCATTTTCTTCTAAATGTCATTGTATTTACACAATGGCCATATTTAGACATGCAAAAGAGATGCCTGCCTTTAAAATAAACATTTTACTTTATGTACCGTATATTTCACCCATTGGAGTCGCTAACGTACAGCATTGATGTCCCATAAAAGACAACGCGATTTCCATCTCAGTTCACTGTGAAGGGATCATAGAACCGTAAATTGATGAGTTCTTGTAAAAAGAAAAAAGTAAACACACGTTTCCCCTAGCTTATACTGGCAAAACTTTACCGTTCTATTCATTGTTTGCATCCAAATCAGTCACAAGGTGTGGAAATAAATGATATTTTGGTAATCCAACTTCAGTGAATAAAATTACTGTACTTTATAAAACCCAAGAAACCATCATTATATTTATGTTTTCGTGAAGTTTCAAGAACAGCCTTTCCTCATATGAGCAGACTCGATTTGTTTGACTGGTTTTGTGTTATTTCCGTGCACCCTAATCAGAGAGTGAATAAAATGGGCTAAAACAAATAACGTTGGCTTCTCCCGCGTATGTGCATGGATAGAACTTATATGAAATTAGGAATGAATCTTGTTCACAGCCATTCCGTGTAAGCGTGATCAGAAAAAAAAACAATCAACTTCACTTATTTTAGTGGGTTATTTTTGTCTATACCCTGGGTTGTTACTCGTGTGACATAGCTTTTTAGTGTTTTGCAACCAGCTCAGACACCACTGACAAATTTTCAAG
Organism: Eucidaris tribuloides; assembly: GCA_001188425.1. Lineage (NCBI taxonomy): Eukaryota > Metazoa > Echinodermata > Echinoidea > Cidaroida > Cidaridae > Eucidaris > Eucidaris tribuloides. The sequence continues at coordinate 7,152 of JZLH01S0275180.1, forward strand.
AAAGTTTGAGTGAAAATGGATGAGGACCAGAGACAGAGTCCTGAGCCGGAGCTTTCTAGTCTTTAGGGTTTGGCGGTTAATTGGGAATATCTTGGGATTTTAAAGATACATTTTTACTCACCTGCAGTAAAAACAGGTATTTTGATATAATTTATAATGTACATTTACTATCAAAAATATATCCATTGGTATAATGTATTTAGTGTCAAAGTCACACCAGAAGACTGGTAGTTATTTGGGGTTCTTCAGTTGCGTCATTCAGATCTGTTAGAAGGAGCCATCACCTTATTTGTTAAGAGGAACATTGCACTAACCCTTTACCCTTATCAAAAGGGCGCCAAAATGTAACAATGGCTTTAACGCTCTTCTGTTTCTAAAGTCGTATCATTACGGATGCCATATTCACAGTGGCGTATCTAGGAAATGCAGCGCCCGGGACAAGCGCTCAAATCGCGCCCCTTCCAGCAGCTGCCGCCTTGGCCACTTTTGAAATTGCGCCCTTTCCAACCTTTTTTTTACATGTAGCTTCTAATGTTATTCGTAAAATTAATATTTCATATTTGTATATCCCCTTTTTCTTCCCATTTCTTCCCCTTTCTTAATTTTACCTTGTTTTTCTTCTACCTTTTGTCTTTTTTTGCGCCCCCTGAAAGTGGCGCCTGGGGCACGTGCCCCCTTGCCCCCCCCCCCCTCCGCTAGATACGCCACTGCATATCTACAGTGCGTCTCAAAAAAACTTTACACTTCTAAAATGGCCCCCAAATAAGAAATTGTTTCAAACTTTTGAAAAATGTATGTATATATGGAAAGCTAAACGTCTCTTCTTTCATTTGACACCAGAAAGTCGGAAATTGTGTCATGCTTGATTGAGCACTGCGACCTTTTGTAAAGGACATGAAAATTATGTTGCGCAGGAATTGGCTATCCATTGTACTAAAAGATAAAAGCTCGCTTTGATTATGTGTGCAGCTGGGGATTGGGATATGTAAATTAAAGATCTTAGTGACTGAAACCATGAAAAACTACCGTATCGGGGTGAAGGGGTGGGGGTGCTGGGTACGGGGTAATGGGGTGTGGAGGTGGTGGGGTGTGGGGGTGACATGGATGGGAATAGGGGTTGTGCATGGGGGGAGGTGGTGTGTTAGAATTAACTAAACCCACCACCCTACCATCTCCTCCACCCCACCACCCCCATACCACCCCTACACCGAACATCCACACTACCCCCACCTCACCCCACTTCCCCTTCACCAATATGGTAGTCTTTTATGTTTTCAGTCAGTCAGTAAGATCTTTAATTTACATGTCCCAATCCCCAGTTGCACACATAATCAAAGAGAGCTTGTATCTTTCATTACAATGGATAGCCAATTCCTGCGCAACCTAATTTTTATGTCCTTTACAAAAGGTTGTGGCAGTGCTCACTCAAGCATGAAACAATTTCAGACTTTTTGGTGTCATATGAAAGAAGAGACGTTAAGCTTTCCATATATAAAACAAAATCAAAAAATTCGAAATAATTTTTTATTTGTGGGCCATTTCAAAAGTGTAAAGTTTTTTTTGAGACACACTGTATAGCGATATTATATCAATAAAGAATCCATCACGGAAAGAAGAGCACACACTTGAACTATCGATAAGGTTTGATAAACATGTGACATTCTTAATCTCAATACTAAAGTTCACGTACACACCCCGTTTGGAGTGAGTGCAACAAATAATTGCTCATGTAATGATAACATAAAAAAGAAGTTTCATGGTAACAGTGTCTTTTGTGTACTGTCGTTATTTGGCATTTTTTTGGTAGTTGTTATGAGTTCTTCAGTTTGGGGTATAGGCCTACTGCTCTTTCGGACGGAGCATTCAGACACGATAGATTATGGGAACAAAATGCTACCACCTCGATAGGCTAATATTGTGGAGCTTCAATTTAAAACAAAATGTCAAACGTTGATATCGAACTACATAGTAGTATTCAAATGGACAAATAAACACCCTAGAATACAAAAGTGTGGAAAGTTACACTGCCAATGGCAAGTTATGCATGAATAAACAATCAATACTCGGAGCGAGTAGACATATCCTAGGTGTACACGAAATTAGTCTATGGGAGTAAAAAGGCAAGTGAATCTGGTCAACTTACGATTTTCTTTTTTTTTAAAGCAATAAATAATCATTTCAAAATACAATTTTTCAGGGCTTCATTTGTTAGACCTTATCAAAGACACTGGTAGCATGAGGAATCATGCGGCTCAGATTTTTTTTTTAACTGCGGTAAATGTTAGCCAGTACCTTTAAGAGAATGACAATAACGCACTTCCTTACGTTCGGGGGGGGGGGGGGCACGAGTAACAGACAAGTTCTCAGATTATAGGGTTTGGTCACATAATAATTAGCGTTTAAGAGTATACCATGTTGTAATAGATAGATGGGATAGAGGAGTAATTTGTGACATGGCTTAATCCCCCCATGCATTTCTCCTTATTAAATGTACATTTTAACTCCTTATAAATCAATATGTATTTCATGACATTTAAAGCCGTAAATTTTGGTACTTAGACAAATGAACAATGTGGACAGCTTTAGGGAGGGATTTGTATTTTTTCTTTCAAAAAAATTACACTTTATAGCCCTTATAACAGGTATAATATCAAATAAGTGTTCATTATACTAAGAGAATTCGATTATTATCATACTTCTTCTTCTTCTTCTCCTTCTTCCTCTTCTCCTTCTTCTTCTCCTTCTTCTTCTTATCATTATTATTATCATTATTCTTATCATCAATGTAATTAATATCATCAATATCGCCATATCCACATCCATATTCATATATCAAAACCATACCATCTTTACCTGAATGATTAATAGTCATTGTCATTATCATTATTATTTACCGATTTTGATTTTCATCAATTGAAGTAGTTGTGCAGTAGTTATAATTCCTTATCGTGTTTACGAAAATGTTATAACTCATTATCATAATACTTGCGACCATGATCAAAACCTTAATTTTTAAGCGCATGTTATGTTTACCTGCGATGCTTTGGGATAACCCTAAAATTAAAACGACATGTCACAAGTTATAGTCACCCGCAATCACATGCGATACCTTGTCGTAACCCGATTGTAACCTAAAGCAACTCCTACGAAAACCAGATAAAAATAATGAAAAACCACTGTATATCTCAATGAATATTACTAAATGTCCAATGCTTCACTGAATTTCCTTTTTTTCCTTTATGAATACTTACAGAAAATTTCCATTTTGGAACGTTCATGTGCATCTGATCAATACCAGCACTAAAAATGGCTGAAGCGTATACTTCTGGGTAAGTTGACAAAAAAAGGAGGCCTTCATTATTTCCCATGAATTTTTGTGACAGCTCAACGAAGTAGTTGCAGGAACACCATGCAGTCAAGATGTTCTACCTGTCCGTGCTTATTTATCTTTTTTTTCCACAGGCGTAAATCCAGAGCGATCGGTCCCCTCCACCTCAACACACACACACGTACACACACACGCGCACACACACACACACACACACACACACACACACACACACACACACACACACACACACACACACACACACACACACACACACACACACACACACACATACACACACAACGTGTGATATAGCCTGTATAAACATTACCACTTTTCAAGAAAACATTCTTTTTAAAATAAAGCAGTACATTTCGTCAGTATCCGTGCATAATAACTTTTATTGTGGGTTATTGTTTCGTAAAGAATTTAGCAGTTCACTTAAATTTCTTTTAAATGAAACAAAACAGTTTCGCGGTTACTTTCAAATATTCATGACTGAGAAATTTTGTAAAGGGTACAAGCAATTAGGCTATGCGAGGATTGGCTCTTCATTTGAAATGAGGGTTATCTTGCAAGGCGTGTGCTGGATCCAGTAAAGTTTTGAATTTCTGAATTTATCAGTTGGAGACCATAATTGATTATTAAAAATGACGAAAAGGTATAACGTTTGGACAAACCTCTCCGGGAAAGGTTGGCTTAAAGCCCAAGTTTACCTTTGGGGATTTTTTGTTATTTAAAAGCTTTATGCCCTGAAGTCATAACCCTGCAATAATAGATTCTGAATGTCTTTAGGGTTTTTTTTTTATTAATTAATGAAAAATCTCGGGGGGACCCCCCAAAATTTTACATTATAGCCCCGGATTATAGCATCCAAAGGGGCAAAAAGGCTTTAAGGTTACATGTGTTATACCTCATCTGAAAGAGCAGACTCGGCTCTTTCAGATGAAGTATAACGCATATAACCTTTTTTTGTCTTTGAGTTTTTTTTAAATTAATTAATAGAAAATGTCGGGGGGGGGGACCCCCG
>JZLH01S0275269.1:9418-23771 GCA_001188425.1 Eucidaris tribuloides
CACTGATAGTCCCATGTGTTGGACTTTCCTACCCTTCTAGATATCCAAATGCCGGGCTGGAGCTAGTAGGTACTGGATCACTCTTGTTTTAAACTGGATGCCACGTTTTGATTGGATAAGGCTGATTTTTATTCCCCCGCCGACAAAGTCCCGAGGGGGCCTTATGTGTTGCACCTGTCCGTCCGTCCGTCCGTCCTTTCGTCTGTCCCCTTAATTGCTTTCCGCACAATAACTTTAAAAAATATTTGACGGATTTTAAACATTTTTTGGTGGGTGGGTAGATCACACCAAAATACAAGTCAAGTTCGAATACAGAGTCTGCAGGTCAAAGGTCAAAGTCAAAGGACACAGCTCATTATATTTACCCCTGACCACGTTATGGTCAGCTACCATGACTACATCGTCAGCACATGCACTTCATTTCTCTGTGTTCCACTTGCATCATGGAACTGACAATGGGAAAAATCTCTATTCCAGGTCTTCCAGAACCCATTTCCTATTTGTTGAAGGATTGTACCCTACGATTGGAATTTTTAGTTTCTGTGAGTGAATCCTGTGGTTCCATAGAAGATGATCCTACCAATAACATATTGTTGGGGCTTAAGTAGGCACTGTCATCTGGGTCATTCAGTGCTCTACCAATTGATCGTTGATTGACTCGTGACTTCCTGTAACCCTTTATGAAGTTTGAATGGCATTACAACTTGGCTTTCGAGTGCTTTTTTCAATGGGATTTTGCAACTTTTTACCAACGCTTCTGTGCTGCCATTTGATGAGGTGCTTGTGGCGTTATGAATCTCCGTGCAGTTCCTCACTCTGCACAGAAATCCATCCACTGCTGATCATTCCAGCCTTGCACCATTTCGCGCAGTTCTCTTCCTGCACCTACAAACTATGTGCCAGTGTTACTGTATTTGCAGGCTAGCTGACCTTAAATCATAAACAATCTGTGAATCACTTGTAAGAATTTTGCATTTTGACAGTCGGTGGCTACTTCCAAATCCATAGCTCGCATATTTAGGCACATGAAAATTACCCTATAAGGGCTTTATTGTTTTGTTTCTACCTATTCTGACGTGAAGTGGCCCAAATTAGTCACATGAGCAGTAGAGAATGCTGTGATAAATGGGGTCATTTTCTCTTAAGGCAAATCTGACATTTTCTGATTTACGATCTTGAGTTCAATAGACCGACACATTACAAACATCTTTTGGTCATTTCAGCAAATCTGGAACACCTAAAGCCCAATTTCTCCTGACTTTCATGGCTGTAGTAGCTACTCCATCATGTCCTTTGTCATGGAAATGATGTGTAATAAGAAAGGAGATTGAATGATTAGAATATAATTATAAATATTAGGCTGGACTTACTTGTGATGAAATTCACGACGTTTCGTCTACGCCTGTAGACTTTATCAAGTGATGTGGTGATTTTGAAATGCTGCGTTGCCTATGAGCGATGAGCGCGTTTTAATGCGAATTATGTCATGTTCTATGAACAGACTCAATTTCAGTTTGACTGATGTCAATCTGTCACTAAGCAATTTCTGAGCATGTTTGATCTAACATGTGGATTATCTGTGCTTTGCTCACATGACAAGCTTAACCTATTTTAACTGGGCTATTTCAGACCGTAGGTTTTACGTGGGGGGGGGGGGGGTGGTGGGGTCAATTTGACCCCCCCTTCAGATCTCAGCCGCAGATCGCGAGATCACCGCAAAAATTTGCATGAGCATAGAGCCGGATGTGAACTACAAGACTATATAGTGAATTTTTGAATGAATTAATTATGCAAATAAGTGTATTAAGTTATGTTTTCATGTATAACTCACTGACAATAGCTAGTAGAATGCTAATTTGTGGTGAAAATATTCATTTTGACATTTCTAACAATTTTCTACAAAAAAAACCTGCCAAGGTAGAATTGATTTCTCATGTATTTTATTGTTTTGTGAATTTCTTATGTATTTCTTTGTTTTCTTGAACTTTTGTTTTTTATTGTTTTTTCGATTAACTTTGTCGGGGAAACTTTTTGCAATCATAAACAGCATAAAATTAATCTATTTCAACCAGTAAATGTAAAAATAATCTTACATTTATGATTTTTGGCTGAAAACACAATTTGCATTAATTTTGTACATGAAATCACGTTTTTGAGCAATTTTTGGGCCGACATGCATGTATAAAAAGTTGCGCAGTGTCGTAACGGCATGTCCGATTTTCGCGAAAATGGTCTCAAAAGATGCGCCAGACTTGAAAGTAAAAAGTCACAAGACGCAGTCAAAAAATGTTTGTTGCGCGGAGTATCGTCTGTGAAATTGTTGGGGGCGGGCAATTGACACCCCCCCCCCATTAATCAATAGGTTAACTGTTTTTGCATTTCCTATGATAACGACAGATCCATCTGACCACTTTTGATAGGCCATTGTTCTTTCAGCAGGCATAAGAACTCTGGCCCATGTTTCCATCTACCATCAAGGTTGTCAGCATTTATGCCCTTTGAAATGTCGTCAGCTGGATTCAAAGGGCCAGGTACGTGTCTCTATTGCATTGGATCTGAGGTAGTCTAGACCTCTCCTATTCTCGCTGGAACAAATGGCTTGAAGGCTCAAGCTTGACTTCTAATCCAGGACAATGTGATCATACTGTGTATGAGAAAGAATGTTCTTTCTTGCTCTAATCTGAGCTCTCTTTCAATTGTTGGATTGAGTCTTCTAGTCATTACTGTGGCTTTTAGCTCCAACCTCGGTACTGTAAATCTCTTTCATGGAGATTTAGTGGTTGCAAATCATGTATATGTATCAAATTGTCCATTGCTTAGTAGCCACAGTAAGTATTCACAGGTTCCAAATGCCGGCGCTAGTGCGTTAAGGTATCCACTTAGTCCCACATATGATGATTCTTGGTACACAAATCACAGCATGTTTAACTGCTATAAATTAATCATTTTCATGGGAAATTAGGGTTAGGGTTAGGGTTGTGGTAGGGGGTATTATTTTAGGTTGCTGACTTCAGCGTGTGCGTTTATCCCGTCGATGTATCTACTGATGGAATAAACGTAGAAATTTGCTGTTGGGCTTGGATACCTTAACACACTAGCGCCCAAATGCCTTTTCAGATGCATCTGAAAACACACCCAATGTCTGTTTTTGTACTGCTGTTGGCGGAGTTATGACAACTTTCTTCAAACAATGCTAGGCAACTCTATTCTTCTGCAGGCAACTCTTCATCCCAGTCAATTCCTAATTTCCACAGTCTTTGCATATTGATATTTGCTTTGACTAGGAAAGAGGCTGTGAATGCAAGAGGATCGAAATCTGAGCTACATGGCCAAGAATTTTCCTTTTCGTTAGCTTTGTCACAAACTCTGCATTCTTTACCTTATATGGAAAGGAATCTGTCTCTTTGTTCCATGCCACACTAAACACCTCATCACTTGCTGTTTCTGGCAAATTAACCCTTTGCACATTCGTACAATTAAATTTCAACAATTGTAATAATTAATTTTCTCTATTAAGTTTGTACTTAAAAAGCTAACAAAAGCTCATAACGCTTAAGCAACATCTATAGAATAATCACCAGTATCAACCTGTGCAATGAGGAAAGTAAGATTTAAAGAAAATGTCAAAATAACAATCATTATTATCCCCTCAGAATTAATGTAGCGTGCAAAGAGTTAACTTCTTTCTGTTTCAATGAGTCATTGTCTGTTAACTGTCCACCGCTTCACGCGGATGCCACCTCCTGCTAACACAGTATCTAACTCTTCCGTTAACTGAATGGCTTGCTCATTTGACAATGCCGACAAACAAATATTGTTTATTTATTTATTTTATTTGCTGTTTTATTTAATCAGGTCGGCCTTGTCAGATGTACACAACTGCTTTTCACAAGGGCCCTGCCATTCATTGAATAAAAAGCATGAAAAATATAATAATATCACACTATACAATATATATGATTATTATTATTAAAGGGCAGTGCCAGGCTGATAGCAGGTTGTCCCTAATAACAAAATAATGTCAGTTCTTATAGGTGAACCCCCCCCCCCAAAAAAAAAAAGATAACCTCCACTCGTAAAATAATCACTTTAAACAAAAAACACCCATCGCCACACCCCATAACCACACTGGCAAGAAACACTGACCTCACCAACCTTCAGTGCAAAGAACACAGCCAACACACACACACTTGAAAGCAATTAAACTCAGTCACAACCTTAACACACAAAAACGAGTGGAGGGCTGCCCACATGAGCGCCACAGAGTTGCCAATTTGTAATGATTTTGGAACCCTGAAATATATTCCTCACAAACCCTCAGTGATCAGTTTTTGTTGTTGTCCACATCGCCACCCTCACCCTACCAGCCTGGAAAAGCCCTCCAATTACAACTGAAGTCATTGTTACAGTTTAAAATGAATCAATCAAAAGACTTCTTAAAAGCACTTAAAGTAGTAGCCCTTCTCTGATTGTCGCTTAAGCTGTTCCAACCTGTAGAGCTCAAGAACTCAAATGTTCGTTTGCCAGCATTTGAGCGGGGATGAGCAGTAATTTGTAATGATCCGTTGTTTTGTGGTCGTGTTCATATAGAATAAGAAGGGACTGTAAAAATTTCACAGAGGTACTGAAGCGCAAGGCCATTCAAACATTTAAAGACTTGTATCATTCTTTGTTCATGCCACCGCATAGGAAGATCCTTCCATGACAATGTTTGAAACATATCCATTATATGTGTTCTTGGATGGGCATTGAGAATTAGTCTAGCAAGGCAATTATGAAGCTTCAATAATCTATCAGCCACATTGCTGAACAGTTTGACCATGCCACATTACAGTAATCCATTAATGGCTTTATGAGAGAATGACTTAGCATCTTAAACACATCAAAAGGTAAAACAGGTTTAGCTGAGTGCTTAAGAAGGCCAATAACACTTGAGACTTTCTTTGCTATATACATGTAATCAATATGCTTAGTCCACAAAAGCTGTTCATCTAGCATAACACCAAGGTACTTAAATTTCTGTACTCGTTCAATGGGTGTACTGTTTAAGGCGACATTAATATTTGAAAAAGCGCCAACCTTTTGTCTGGTACCAAATATCACATACTTTGTCTTACTGATATTTTAAGTCAGTTTATTACTCGTAAACCATTTTTCAGCCTCAGTTATGCCATGTGACATACTATTTTGAAGTTCATTTACATCTTTACCACAAAACGTTAATACAGTATCGTCTGCATACATGTGTACTTTACACTGAAACAAGAAGGCAGACTATTTATGTAAATGACAAATAGGAGCGGACCCAGAATTGAACCCTGAGGGACTCCTAATTTAATAGGGGCAAACGAGGATAAGCATTCATCAATCTGAGTTGCCTGAATTGTTACATAAATAGGATTTTAACCAATGAAATTCATGACCCTTTACACCTGCTTCATATAATTTTGAAGTAAAATGTAATGATCTACTGTGTCAAAGGCCTTTTTCAGGTCTATGAAAATAGCACCAGTGACTTTTCCTCATTCATGTTATTGAGAATATAATCAGTCACATTAATGTCATCCATGTAAGTTTCTTTGTTGCAATACAGCCCAACGCTGTGGGTATTTACTTTATTTTTCGTTTGTGACAAGGCATACAACCCCAAGAGGTCGCAGACCTCTGCCCCATCATATGCCCCCATTGAGATGTCAATATGGTTCTTCCCCTCCCTTTTCTCCCATGCTGGCTTGGATTATTTGGCATTTGGTTGGGTTAATTAATTTTACTTGTGGGTTGTTGTGATCTTTTAGACTAACAAATGCTGGTTTGGTGAAAGTGGGGTCCACTATATTACTTATTTTCAACTTCTGTGAGATAGATACAAAGTTGTCATTAGTTTCTTTGATTACTTGATTGAAATAAGTTGACTGTGTCCTTCTTTGTACAGTTTGTAGTTTTGTTGTGCTATGAAATAGACATTCTCAAGGTCTTTATGAAGAGGACGGTTGTCCAGGGACCTGACGTCTGTTCCAACATTCCGGATACTCTAATTTGTCTTCGTATGAACCGGACCCCAAGCTTCATGGTTGAAGATAGAACTTTCCTTGCTACCAAGATCCTGTATTCCTGCTCTTTGAAAATACAGCTTTTCTATTAAGTCCCAGTGCACTCCCAGCACCCTAACATATTTATCAGCACGCCTTTTCCTCTGATCCAGTAATCGTTCAAGCTGTGACCCTCGTAATTGGCTGAAGGATTAAACACAATTCTTAATGGAGTGCTCTTTGCTTCTGGTCAGATGACTGCGTGATGTGACACATAATGAATATGCCTCTGTTATGAAGATAATTCTTCCCCTGACAGCTTGCCTGAAAAGCTCATTTTAATCATTTCATTCATCTGCTGGTCATATACTATGACGTAGTGGCTGTTTTTGCTAGTCTCTTTTCAGTGCACAGAATAATTTTTTTTTCTGCTTGAATGCCATTACCAGGTAGTAGGTGGGGATCTTTCTCCACTGATTCCTTCTCTTCTGTAGATGATGCTGTATTCATCTTTCGTTTTGCTCATGTTAGACGGTCATGTTAGACGGTTTGTAGTCACAGTTAATCTCCCATACTTTCAGTCTTCCGAAAGCCTGACAGGTTTACTGGTGGTGCAAGCTGAATTTGTAGGATTCTGCTAGATACAGATGAAGACTGAAAATATGCCCTACACTTTGAAGATCAAGCTTCAGTGTCTTGTAACATGTTTCAAGTGCACCTCCTGTACATCACTTATGAATGGCAGGGCTACTCTCAAATTACATCAGTTGACAACCTACTATTACCGGCTCTCACTGAAACTTTGTACATGTTTGTTTCTAGCGTTTCCTCCTCAACTCCAACTTTCTTAACTGTGATGAAAGTTATTGTACCTTGAAGAATCAACTGATCTCTTACAGACTGCGCAATTATGCTGATTTGTGACCTTGAATCAAGCAAGACGTTCTCCACTACTTTGGTGGAACATTGCTGTCCTACTGTCTCAGCTTGTAGTGCAGTGCCTCTTCTCTTCCACGTAGGCAACAGTTGCGGCTGCAGTCACATTACCTTTCTGATCCCATCTGTTTTCATCAGAATGTCGGAGGGGGTGATGATAATATCTTCATTTGCTTTCAGTACACTGTTTCCTCTGCCTTCAATGGCTCTTCCTGTGGTCCCAACCAGGGGCTTGTTTCATAAAGCTGTTCGTAAAGTTATGCATGACTTTATGAACAACTGGATTATGGCAAACCACATCTGCGAATGTACAAAATATAAATACAGGGATTAACATTCTCACTCTTAATCATTTAACAAACATTTTAATGCAAATTTTATCTTTGGGAAAAATCTGATTGACTGTAATCATACTTTCTTAGAAGGACATTTAAAAAAAATGGTATTTTACTTGGCACTTCATATTCCAGGCATTCGTAAAGTCATGCGTAACTTTATGAACAGCTTTATGAAACAGGCCCCAGCTTTCTTTAGACAGCTGTAACACGAGTTATTATCCTTCGTTAACTTCAGTCTGCCTGCTTGTGTCCTTGCTTACAGTTTCTTACATTTTATGGGAAGTTGATAAGGTTCTTGATTTGCTGCAAGAGTCCGTTTGATGTTACGGCGAATCGTTTTAGTTGTATAAAAAGAATTGGGGGATAGCATTTATCTTGCATTTGTTTCTGGCCGGATGTTAATGTACCGCAGCACTGGCAAACCAATTTGTTGTCCCCCGTGAGGTCTTCACATTTGGTGTATAGTGCTAGTACCTCCTGGAGGGTTGACCCAGTGTGTGTCTGTTTGGCATATTTGGGAGAAAATTTTTAGGGAACGGCAACTCTGACTTTTCTGTTTTGATGTGGTGGATTTGATGACTTGACTGTAATCTAACGGGTGTTATTGCTTGGGTACACTGTACATGCATGTGGGGTACATTTTACGCTTGGTTGCCCTCGAGCAAACATCCTGTTGTAGGTCCAAAATTCATAAAAAGACCTTATGAAATGTTGAATTTCTGGGAAAATATCAAATGTAACCATACTAATTTTACAGGTGATTTTTGAAAGGTCCGTATCTCCCTTAGCAAAAATGAAATAAAAGTTTTGATAGTAAGCCCCTTTTTTAAAGATTTATTTGGAAGGTACTCTTTGTGGTGCAGTTTTGCACCAGCGTTACTGCTGCAGAGACGCGACATTGCGCCAGCAACACATTGAGAGTTAAGCGTCTGAACCAAACTTTCTTATCCTCTATGTAGAACTTCTCAATTACTGCTAATATCTGAGCATTGTTAGTGCACGATAAGATAAGATTTTCATATAAAGCATAAAGAGTTAAAGTGCTTGTTAAATTAATTTCCTTTTCAAATCAGGAGCCAGATAACAACTAAAATATACTTTGGTTTCAATTAAACTTCGGTTTCACTGGTGGTGACACTCCTGTCATAAGCGACTAGAAATAATAAATTTCTCTTCATCTTTAATATACATAGACATTTTGTGTTGTTACTGTTGTAACCTGTTGTAAATATATGTTCTTTGTACAAATAAAATATTAAAACATGCAAACAAGAATACACAGAAAAGAGTTTATTCATGTGTTGTTTTTGCAAATCTATTCATATTTTGTCAGCTTGATGTAGAATTTCAGAATAAGGGTGTGGATGAGGCGGTTGTTTGATATTTTGTGGAATTTGTGAGTGTCTTGTTTGCATTGGTTATATGTTAGTATGTGTGCATAGAGATGTGAATACATGTACCATGAAGCATATCATTCTCCAAATACCACAGGCATAATTCCTCATCAAAATCAATGTCAGATATTTAATGATCCAGACATAATTCAATGAGAAAAGGATATTTTGATATATCATTAGCACAGAAACAATCATCATAATATTGTGTTTATGTGTGTCTGTGTGTCTGTGTTGGTGTGGTGTGGTGTGTGTCTGTGTCTGTGTTGGTGTGGTGTGGTGTTGTGTGTGTGTGTGTCTGTGTATGTGTGTCTATATTCATGTGTGCATGCGTACATGCATCTACATAGTGGCAACTCCACGCTAACAAATCTGTAACCATCCTTTAGTGTACCTGACTTCAATTCTCTGCTGATGGCATCCCCTTACCCTTGCCCTACCCAAAGCGTTGAGAATGTACATGTACTGCAATATCATGCATTCAAATCACACTTACATTCGATTACATAGTAAGAATGATCTATCATGGTTTGCTGGGAGTTTCAGTTGGGAAAGGGATCGACTAATCGAGAAAGATTGGGATCACCCTGTTCAGGTCAAATATTTCTTACATATCGGTACACTGTGTCTATTAAAGATAAAGGCTTACATTGTGAAACTTCAATTTTAAAGAATGTCAAACTTTGATATCTGAGCTACATAGTAGTGCTTATATGGACTAGAAAAAATCCTAACGTACAAAAATTTGGAATGTTCTGGTGCCACTGGCATTGCATGCATGGATAATCAATTAGTACTTCGCCCGATTTCTCAATCAGTCAGACTTGTAACGTAGTAGTCTATGGGAGGAAATAGACAAGGTCAGGAGATGGTCACTCTGGATTTTCACTCTTTTAAAGCACTAAATGATTACTTTGAAGTACAATTTTTCAGGGCTTTATTTTTAGACCTTATCAAAGACAATTAGAGCATGGAGGATTATGTAGCTCAGATATTTTAAACTCTGGTCAATGTTAAACTGTGGCTTTAACCAAAATATAATCAATCTAGATGACTTCAAATCACTGTCCATCCAGTGAGTATATAGGTCAGTGGTCTGAATTGGAGTTGGAGGCAATAGGCAATAGTTTAAGCACGGCTTTCTATGATTTATTCCATTTAGGATATCAAACGTACCCGTCTAGGTTAGGAAGTGAATGTTAAAGTAATTGCAAAAAGATACAAATGTCTTTGCTTTCTGTAAGACATAATAATTTTCAAGATTAGAAATGGGCAATAAATGCTGAGGAATATCATAACTGATTTTACTTGATAAATTTATCATTTTACGCATGCTTCATACTCAGAAGTTAAAAGCAAGAAGAAGAAGAAGAAGAAGAAGTTTTTTTATTAAAATCTACCATTTCCTTTCATACAGGGTGTGTTTAGCGCACGATACGAAGTTGTCAAACTACGTTTATCTTTTGCTTTTCAAGTATGATTTATGATGGGCTGTATCTTCCATGACCTGCGACCTCGTAAAGTATGCCAGTGTATCTTTTTGGAGGAATACCTGAAGATAGGCCCACAGTTTTCACCATTGCTATCTAATCTCTGAACTATCATCACGCTAAGAAAAGCACAATTGATGTTAGAGGGTTATAAGGTTATCGCTGTGTAACCGGCAAAAGGGCGTAAACGCTAAGCAAAGTCTATGGTTTCACGGCCTTGTGCCGGATACATGGTGTTATCACCACACGACCGAGCTCTTGACTCCAATAAGTCGAACAATCATGTCCCATCATTCAACTGTTAATGGGGATAAAGAACAAGTACAGTGCCCACCTTTTCCTGCTCTAAGTAGAACTGTTCCCAGATTGAAGAATGTATCATCTTTTTTCACTTCCTTTCTTTGACCCTTTCTCGTTCAGAGTAAACGCCCTCGCATTGCATTCTCTTTTCGTATTTTTACTCATTCATCTTACACTTTGGTGTACAAGGGATCAAAATATGAAGTTAACTTGATTATGTCCATTATTATGGGGGGTCCTTTACAAGCAGCGCGTTAAAGTATAATAGGCCTCCACGTATCTCAATATAATTATCGGTGTTTTTGTGTACATGTATCTTATATCATCTATACAATGTATCATGTGGACGTATATTGATGTTCATATTTTATTTTATTTTTGATTGTATATTGTATCTTCATATCATATGTTGCTAATTAGTTTGTTTGATCGAAGTATGAAATTAAAAAGAAAATCAAATGAAAACAAGTCAAACTACATTCTAAAACAGAAAATGATACACACTACATCGACATGTGCATCATGGTGGCAACGCTCTAAAATCCTAAGCATCTGTATTAAATGCACGTATAAAAAAAGTACGTACAATTATAGTATCAGAGACATACTTATTTCAATTATGCAAATTTTAAATCTATCAGCGTAACAGAGAGAATATTTGAAAATGAATTATTTGGCTCGCTTTTTTTCTAAGATCAGATCATTTTGTAGTTTAATTCCATATGATTTGCACATAAACAACCGATAAATAGCAAATCATGGTCGTAAAATAGTGAAATAGCTCATGAAACTACATTTAGTAAATTGGGGAATACCGCATAAAACTCCGGAAATGGGGAATACCGCATAAAACAGAAAACTTTTCTTCATAAGAAACAATGTCATTTTGTATCCCGGGACAATTCTAATTCTAATTCGAATTTGGTCACCAGACATATTGATGCTATCCAAAGTATAGGTGTAGATTATTTTTCATTTGTAGAGCAGATAGTATCCATATTTCTTTAAGCATGCCGATTGCATGCCTCGCTGCATGAATAAACTTAGGCAGGGACATAACATTAATGTCGCCGGAGGCATGGTGTATCATGATATTTAACATCTGCCGGCCAAGTGTTATCATGTACCAGGAATACCCAGTTGGGTGTAGTGCTGTTTCGACAATTGATTATCACATCGTAAAATGATGTCACGACCCGCCGAAACAGAAGAGGGCTTGTCTTCCGTTTGATAGAGTTCAGTCAACTCGTCTCCGATATTTCATCGTCAATCCCCTGTCCTCCTATATGTCCCCCTCCCCACTGTTACGTCCAGTAGAGTTCCAATCGAAATGTCATTGACACCATTCTTTTGAGCGAACACCCCCCCCCCCTAAAAAAAAAAAAAGATCGGTATGTTTACTTCATTCAACGTCACTGATCGCTGAAAACAGCCGTGTTTTCAAATAATTTTCACGTAAGCCCCATGAAATGAATATTACTTTTCATCGCTGATAACAACTGTGTATAACCAAGTTCTCTTATGTTGTTCTTTCGTCTAATTTTATCACACGTTACAATTTTGCAAGCGTGAGTGATTGTGAGGTAAAATACTTTGCATTAAAACGGAACTTGCTCCCCTCCGGCAGCACATCAAAACATCACTCATGCCCTTGGGCTATTTATGAAGGACATGTCTGTGAAATCTGAAGATGATAAGTTTTTAAAGATGCACCAGAAAGTAACGACGGTTAGACCTCTTTATCTCTGTGGTTAGATTCCATGTGAAACCCACTGATGGCCACTTAGGTAGTATACGTACGAATAAGAATTTGCCCGAGACTTCTGCATAAAAATTGTCATATTTATAAATGCATTTGTAAATCATGGATAAGTTTCAAATATAAATGATAAACACCCATACACCAAAAGGTCTGAAAGTAGACTAGTCAAGGTTATGAGACAATGATTAAAATCAAAGTCTAACAGTCACTATAATTCCATTTGCTCTTAAAGGTAAATGACATGATTGGGGGTAGTCCTCAACTTGGGCTGAAACTACTCTAGAATCAAGTAAACTATGCCAGGATTATCCTGTGAAAATCTTGTAGTCAAACGTTGACTCATTCTAGAATAACTAATGTCTGTTGTCCCTCGTGGCAGGCAAACCTGCTGTGCAGCTTTCTATGGGTCTTATTTCTATCATCCCGGAAAAAAATAAAATACTAGTATGTTCATGCTTGATTCTCCTTAAGTAAACAAATTACAGATAAATCCTTCCAGCTGGGAGATCCATTCCAGTTACTGTTTAGTTGGTATACATTTCAACTCATTTGGTTCTTGAGGCATTTTCAAGTGTTCCCAATGATGTCACTAACCTTTAATCTTTGCTATAAGTTCTTAGATAGCATTTTCTTCTATACAGGGTGGCCCAGAAAAAAGGTACACTTTTACGATTTTTTTTCGTGAGTAAAGTGACACCAAGAATCATCTGCTTTGCATGGAAATTTTGTATTTTAGGGCCGTTTTTGTGAACCAATGTAAATTTGGTATGCGAGCGCCCGGGCGAGCGCCAGTACGTGTAATTTCTATAGGACGCCATCAATGGGGCGCCTCATTTATACCGCTTTACCACTATTAAAAAAAAAGCTGAAGTGCACTGGTTTGTAAAATTGCCTTTTAAATGAAAACTAGTGAACAAAAATTGACGATCTAAGTATTGTATTTTTTACAAAAAACACACACACACTATCAGATTAACAGGAAAATACTGATTTTTCTTGGACAAGAGAAAATGATAAATTGGGTGTACTGTTTTTGTGGCCATCCTATATACCAGTGTATTAACTCAATGTTAATTTTTAGGCGTGCAAAAGAGACGCTTAGTCTGCCTTAAAAGTTAAAACCATGCAGTATTGCCCCTTAATTGTCAATCGATATTACGCTCACAATGACATTTCATTAACTGACTTGATTAATACGTTGACAAACTTAACTCACACACGGGATTCAATTGATTTATAGCGCCAGACAATATGCACATTTATACACATTATCGATAATTTTAAAGTGAAAATTTGCTTACACATGTTTGGTAATTAATATGCTGATTACTAAATCAAACACACCGAATCGTTTTCTCCACCAAAAACGGAATAGATAAAGTGATGTCTAATTACAAATGTACAATAATTGTATGATAGTTATCTAAATATTAATGTGCTTGGACAAACATTGATGCAAAGGTCTTACCACTCCACCCTAGACTAGTGAGCTCATTTCCGCTTGGTGGAAGACCACCCCCCCCCCCCCAAAGTGATTGGGACTAAGGATCTATTGCGCACGACTTTTCGCAATACCTACTTTGTTATGACCAAACAACACGAGCAGATAGTATCTCTGCCCTTGACTTCTATATCTCTCGGCTAGCTGAATGAGTAGAAGCAGCAACAAACGGATATTGCAATGTATTTAATTGTGATCATCTCCCGGTACGGTCTTTATCTCCAAACCAACAGTCAGGTCATCTAAGCCATCCTTTTGTTAAATGCAGTTAAATGTTATCTCAGGATTTCCTGCTGGAGGTAAAATGCGATGACATATGGATTAGCTACCATGTCTTGCCTCTTTGTTCTTTTACCAAGATGTGTGTTCATTGTTAAATATTATGTGACTGGAAAATTATGGTCATGACACGCTTAACCCTTGTAGTACCATCAGTGGCGTAATAAGCAAAATCATTTTTTATTTTTTTTTTTTTGGGGGGGGGTCAGAAATGATATACCAATAAAAGGTATACGTGTTCATATGTGCATGTGTCTGCGTATATTATGAATGTATGCATGCGCATATGTGTGTGTGTGTGTGTGTGTGTGTGTGTGTGTGTGT
>JZLH01S0275325.1:9225-20708 GCA_001188425.1 Eucidaris tribuloides
AGATGGGACTGCGGACTGCGGAGGCATACCCATCGACTGCGCGCAGTCGAACTGCTCTAGTTTTTGTTTTGTTTTGTTTTTCTTTTCTTTTTAGCTGTTTTTTATTTGAGGTGACTGTGCTCTACGCGTCCAGCTTTTATCCATGTAAATAAGAAATTACCTTATAAGTAAGATAACAATATCTGTCTGAATAATGATATGATGGGATGATAACGGGAGGAAGAAGATGAACGAAATGAAAAAAGTAAAGAGACGGATAATTAAGTTTTCAATGTTATAATTATTATTTATATAATCATCGTTATCATCGAAATACAGCATTAACATTATCTCATTATCGTCATCATCTTCAGGGTAGGCAATTTTACGTTATCGTCATCATTAAAATTATAAACAATTCAACGTTATCATCAGCATCATCATCATCATTATCATCATCATCATCATTATCATCATCATCATCATCATCATCTAAACAACTCATTTTATCTTCTGATTCAGGTATTTGATGCAGATATTTTGTAATCTATTCTACATCCCGGATTTAAACAAAATCGCGAACGATCCGAATTTGTAAGTGGCTGTCTCCAAAGATCAAAATCGCCACATATCATCCGTAAAGTCAGCCAGCCGAGACCCGACTCCATAGCGTCTGAGCAGCAGTCAGATTACAAGGGCCTTGTTAAGATCTGGCTTCACAGACGACGAGACAGTAGGCGAGTTGGCGCTTTTAACAAAAACTCCCAAATAATTAGCCCCTGTAAGGAAATCTCCATCACGATAAATGAGTTAATGGAGGTTTTCATTACATGCAAGAATAAGAGTAATGGAACAAGTAAACACTGTTGTACAGCGCATATTATTTGAAGCAGACTCTAATTTAACAGTCTGCTGATGTGTTTTTGATATGCATACTGTTGAAAAAAGGAAACGGTAGAATTTTTATCCCTATACCACATAGTCACTGAGCACTTTGTGGTTAATTAATAGCCTTGACACCACATTAGCATTGTTTCTGACAATTTACTGTATCTTTGATTATTTACATTTGTTCTATTTGTCGTACTGAATCCAGCGGTCAGGTCAGGTGCATTTATTTATTTATTTATTTATTTATTTATTTATTTATTTATTTATTTATTTATTTATTTATTTATTTATTTATTTATTTATTTATTTATTCATTCATTTATTTATTTATATTTATTTATATTTATATTTACCCAGTATACCATGAACTTAATTTTGCAGTTGTTCAATTTGTTATTTAAATTAAATTAGATATTCACCTATTGCTTGATTGGGTGATTGATTAATTGGCTGATGATTGATTGATTGATTGATTGATTGATTGATTGATTGATTGATTGATTGATTGATTGATTGATTGATTGATTGATTGATTGATTGATAAAATGGCGTTTGATATTTAAATCTTCCAGGTGAAACTCTCGTTCAATTAGCGGGACATCACACTGACAAATGGCCTCGTCAGTTGTTGTGGTTAAACTAGAGATATTAGCTCACTTATGTCTTTAATCATGTCACCAAAACATACTTCAAAGTGTATAACTTCATATTGTGTTTATGTTGTTACTATAAAATACAGAGGACACGATTTTGACGAGATCAAACACATGGTGACGAAAAAGCTGTGTCGCTCTGTAGGGCGCCACCACATGTCAGACATTTGAGCACTCGCTTAAGTGACGTCCCAATTTTCTCCTAGCACGACACGACATATTCCACATTACGTCTTACTCTCCGGTATCGCTGCGCTTTAATCTCACATTAAATGTTGGTAATTTTAAAATTTATGATGAGGGGAAAATCCACGCCTCCGGATCGTGCCGTCTGTATTTACAAAACTACAAATTGCAGGCGTGCCGATTGTCGAAGCATTGACATTTCGGAACATGTATCAAGAGTCAAAAGTTTGTCGCTGTGCGCTGCCGTCTGTCAAATCATGTCATTGCGTGTCATGTCACGGCGAAATGTCGTGCAAGACGTCGGAAATAACGGTATGTTTTCACTTTTCAATAAAATGTTGTTGGGTTACTCGGAGGAGAACATAAACAATTTTGTCACCTTATAATAGATTTCAGATATCTCCGGCTATTTGATCAGATGATACTAAACGAAGACATGATGTATTGAACACATTGTTTGGGATAATCTCAAGGAATTTATAGGAGGTCTGCTTATATAAATTTGTTTAATAGGTTTGAATTTGCTGTTGAAATGATTATGATTGTGTAAAGCAGTTTGGCTAAGTTATATGTGACTTTTCATGTCCTAGAGTTAAAGCCTTAAATATTGTAAAGCTCATTTACACGTAATCACCAAACTCTATTACTCTGGACAGGTTTATTCCCCTTATTTAACTCTTAATGTGCCATAGAAGTTACAGCTCTGCATTGTGTGTATTGTGTAGTACATATTTGCAACTTCGGCACGTTAGGAGTTAATTAGTATATCTATTTTCAATTATACCGATTAAATTAATTTTTGGGAAGATAAGCCTATAATGTTCTGTCATATTGAATGATCATTATTCAAACAAATTGCGGGTAGTATAGATTTACTTTTTTGCAGTATGTCTTATAAAAGGGAAATATACGACACCTTGATAATAATATTTGTTCAAAGCTCTGTGTTACTCAACCGTTATAATAGGTGTTAAAACTAAAACTTGTCAATTTTGTTATTTGATAACACAAAACTATACTCCAGATAATACTGGCATGAGTATGAGTTAAAGCTGAAGTGTGAACAATTTTGTTGAAGGTGGTTTGAATACGATATGATTAGTCAGTTTTATGTAATTCATGCTTAATTAAACAGTAAGGGTTTAGATTTTGCTCAATTTCCAACCCCCTGTACAAAGTTGAAACTGTACAGAAATCAAATGGTGTGTGTGAGAGTGTGTGCCTTGTCCACACACAATGGCTGTACATGTCGCACATTGGAAACTGTGGAATGCAATATTCTCATCCAGGTCTAGGGCAGATGAATGCTCTATTAATATTCATTAGAAAGTAGGCTGGCCTCTACTAGTCTTTATTCTGAAGATTTTTTCAAATGTTTTAAGAAGAACAAGGCAATCCACGATTGATGGTAACACTGAAAGTTCTTTTTCATTGATTTACCATGTCAGTAGCGTTCTTTTTAATGTTGTTTATAATTAAATTACATCAACAGCAGCGACATTGTTTTGATTGTATGGAATCACTTCTCATCACTTCAAATACATTTAAAACATTTAAAAAAATCTTCAGGGCATTAGTTTACATTAATTTGATTTCCCTTTTTTTTACAAAGGTTGTGAATAAAGACTAGTCGTGGCCAGGCTACTTTCTAAAGAATGTTAATAGAGCGTCATCTACCCTATACCTGGATGAGAATATTGCATTCCACAGTTTCCAATGTGCGATATGCACAGCCATTGCTTATTGCTATTGTGTGTGGCACACACTCTGACACACACCATTTGATTTCTGTACAGTTTCAACTTTGTACAGGGGGTTGGAAATTGAGCAAAATCTGAACCCTAACTTTTTAATTAAGCATGAATTACATAAAACTGATTACTGGTATCGTATTCAAACCACCTCCAACAACATTGTTCACTCTTCAGCTATAACTCATACTCATGCCAGTATTATCTGGTGTATAGTTTTTGTGTTATTAAATACCAAAATTGACAAGTTTTATTTTTAACACCTAGTATGAAATCCAGACTATTCTGCACAAAGATGCTTCAACCTGCTACCATCAGCAAAAAAAAATATCACACATGTTTCTTGGCCTTAAAGGTGGTAATCTTGACCTTGACTGACAGTATGAAAAATAACCGACATGTTTCACCTCTGAATCATAACATATGACCAACCGGCCCCTCCCCCATATCGCCCCACCGTTGTCATGGTTACGCAGATATGATATGACTGACAGGAGGCACTAAGTGCACGTGAATTTCCCCTCGTCGTTTGAACGGCCCGACATGTCTTGTCGGAAGAAGACAAAAGACTCCCCAGAGAACTTACGGGGCGTGGGGGAGGCAGGGAGCGGGCCGTATAATGCCAGGCAATTTGCCAGGTGGTATATACCTGTCAGAAATATTGCAAAGTCACGAGATGCGAGAAGAAAAATCCAGTTTTATTGAGCCTTACTTTCGATTTAAATTGACGTATACCACGGGCTCGTAGGAATACGTTGATTAATCAATTGTGTCATAATTAGTTATAGAGAACATTTTATAGCATACTTACCCAAACTTCTGTAGCAGATAACATCCGGTAGAGTATAATCAAATTATGATATCATGAGAAAGAGAAATATACCTGTGGGTTTCCAGGTTGATGGGTATAAATAAGGGAATGGTGGATGAATTATGGCTTGGAATACGTTCACCTAATAAGTACTTTTAGGCATACAATAAAATAATAAAACACTGATTCCAATATTGTCACTGTATTACTGTGTATTATACTACTATATATCAGAGGCGTCGATCCTAGGGTGGCAAGGGGGCAGTCGCCATCCCAAAGAAAATATTGGAAGGGGGCGCAAACATATCGATTATTGTAATACAAGGATATGTTTTTAAAAGCATTGGAAAGCACTACAAAACCATTAATTTTAGCATGTTTAGCACAAAAATATTATTAAACATACACAATGTTAAATTTTTCCGCGAGCTTTGCGCGCAGAATTCTATATTGCAATTTGGCGCGCGGAGCGCGCCGAAATTTTTTGATATTTTTTTCACTTTTGCCACCCCAATCCCAAAAATGGATCGATGCCCCTGCTAAATATCTATTACTGCAGAATTTCAACAACAAAAAATGAAAAGTTTAACCTGGGTGGAAGGTGATAAGATTTAGAATAAGTATTGTTAATGCGGGTAAAATTAACCATGAACAACTCTCAACGTCTATGCTTTATTTTTCTTGTAAACATCGTCCCTTTGTGATGAATAGTGTTAACATACTAGAAACAAAGTAATATGAATACATCAACTGAAGTATGCTTCAGTGTTATTTCTCCGTAATGTCCAATGGTAATGAGCCTTTGAAGGAGTGAACAGTTTGTTTTCATTTCGATTTGTCTTCTTTACTTTTAGCAAGAACTTGATCGCTGCCAATACATTGGGGAGACACATTCACACCCAAATTTTAAAATGGATTTGTTGGTTTGTTTTTTGTTGTTTTTTGTTTTATCGTTTTTCTTGTCGTTACCTTTTTGCTTGTTTAAATATCTGCCATAATTACCAACTTATACAAAGTTCATTCAAAGTTGATACTTACAGCCAGGGGCTTTTCTTCTTTCCGATTATCAATCCACGACAAACACCATGCAATATTGCTCACAATAAAGAAAATAGTTCCAGTACTCGCTTATCTACAAAATCACTCAGATGCTCAGAAGCTTCTTTGGGGCATTTTTAAGCGTTTCCATTCCTCCACCCTCATTTCCTTTCAATAGTTCATCATCCACAGTTGAGGAACTATACTATGATAGTCTTTTTTCTTTTCCACTTTTTTCGAAGGAGTGGATAACGGATATTAATGTAAACGGTCCCCGAAGCTCTCTTTCCTATTTTCGACATTGCATTGTAGATGTTGTCCTCAGGAGGATCTGCACCTTTGAGCGATCCCTGTTATCCACTTCTTTAACTTTAAGCAAGTGCTAATATTTAGCATTTCATGTTGCGACACTCCTCTTATTTCTTGTCAGAATTCTACAATGTCCTTCATAAAACGATCTCACAAATCTGAATCATCAACTCATGTCGTTGTGCCGTGCCTTCGCATTTTTCACCTGTGTAGAACTTAGATACATGTATTACCGTAAATGCGAAAGGATCAAAACCAACTCGAATATGCATTTCATGTATGGTTGGTAAAAGTTTATTAACTTTTTTTAGGTTTCCCCCAATTTTTTTTAAAGTGAATAACTTAATATGATCCAGGCTGATAGCAAGTTAATTTGAAAAGAAGTTTTAAAAAATCAGGGGAACAGGGTTGCCAGTTTGGCCTTTTTCCGGCCCAAAACACCAAATTTGGCCTTTTTTGACAACGTTTGGCCTTGAAGAATTCAAAGTACCGGCCAAACGGCTTTTTGGCCTTTTTCACTGACTCAAAAAAAAATCATTACAAAACCCTATTTTCCTGGGATTTTTAGTCAAATATGTGCCACAAGGATCGAAAAGTAGCGGTGCGCATGTACTTCATGTGAAAAATCTGGCTGCGCGTAAACCGCGGCAATCAAATTTTCGGCTGCAGCAGAGGTTTCAAAGGTGTTCTAAATTGATTACAACGCTATTTCTAACCAAATCTAGGCTATGCTGCCCGTAAAATGCATCAAATCCGAATTTGGTCTTTTTTCATTGAATTTGGCCGGTAATTTGGCGTTTTGAGAATCGGAAAACCTGGCAAACCTGCAGGGGAACAGATCGGTGGAAATTTGAGAAATACTAGACAAAAATAAAGATCGAAGATAGGGCATATACATTTTTAAAAAGTCCCTACAAAAATGATAACGTTGTGACGTCCCATGTGAGCAACCTCCCATTTGTACAAAAAAAAAAATACTGAAAGCAACTTACTATTAGTCTGGAATTCTGTTTTAAAGGGGAATGAAACCCAGACATCTACTTGCATTCAGAGAATACATAACAATAAGAGAAAGAAAATGGTGAAAATTTGGACAAATTTGACTAAACCGTTTAAGAGTTAGAAATGTTCAAAGTTTACATAATCATCATGTATGGAGGATTCTTAAATTGGCAACACTACCACTTTTTGAGATGAAAGTGTGGAGAATTCCCCATTGGTTTTGTATACAAATTCTCACAAATTCACGTTTTTCTGAAATGTTAGGTGTAAAGGTAGTCAAATTCTTCCAGAAAACAAGTACAAATCATTTTTGCTGGGACATACTTGTACAACAAGCAAGAGGCAATCAGATATTTCATAAAAAAAAATTGACAAAAGCAGTCTAAAATCGTACCCTGTTCAATGCTTTATTAATTCCTCACTCGTTGTTATTTATGTCTTTCAACTGTTCTGTAACCTTTCCAAACACATGCGCCTTGAGCACTCTACTGAGGGGCAGATTTGGCGCAATACAAATCATACTGTATTTAGTACTTAGTATTATATAAGGAAAATTTGTGTAGAAAAGGCCAATGGGAGTTTCCACACTTTTCATCTTAAAGTGGTAGAGTTCAGTTTAAGAATCCTCCCAAAAGCCAACGATTAAATAACCTTGAAAATTCATAATCTTGAACAGTTGCCAACGCAAATTTGCTCAAATTTCACTGTTGTATTTCTTTTATTGTTCTGTATTCTCTGAGTACAGGAAGATGTCTTGGGTTTCATGAAATAGAACACAAAGAAAGAACTAAAATTAAGGCAATATAAGACGTGGCGGCAATTATTATCTGCCATCACTTGAATGACCGAGGAAGATTATGAACTTGGCTCAGGCTTTAAACACAGTCTGCACACATCGACACCTTAGAGCAGAAGGAAATAATTGGGCACGGCAATCGGAAATTCGTTTCATTTTGTTCCATATTTCTAAGTGCTTCTCCCAAAGCGGTATAACTCTTTACTTTCATCACCTCGTTGAAAGCAATGTTGCGGTAGACAGGAGGAGGAGAGGCAAAGTGGCAAAAATATTTAAAACACCTAAAAAGGTTGTTTTTTGACTGATTTGAAAATTGGGTGGTCCCCGATACATTTGGACTACATCTGTCTCACCGGGTGGGTGTTTCATCGTTAGAAAAATGTATGAAGTTTGCATTTTCGACAACATGCTGAAATTTGAAGGGAGTCATATTATAAAGACCATATGCAAACTGTCCATTTTAATGAACATGAGAAATATATCAACATAATAGCTGTAACAGTAGCAGAAGCAGCAGAAAGGTGGTTTGAAAATGGTGAAAAGGGAAACATCTCTTACACCTCTAGCCCCTTCGCAACATATAAATAGTATCGTAAAGGTCATTGACTCGAAAATTAGACTCAGAGTGGGAGTGGAACTATCGGCCCTCTCTAGTCTGGCTTCCAGACGTTTGGATTAACCCATCCTATATTGATAAGAAAACTGCTATCTTTAGTCAACTGCTTCGACTAAGACCGGTGTTTTGATGTATTATCTCCGTCTTATAGTTAAGAGTTGGTAAAATTGTTCCCAACTAATATAAGAGTGTACATTGGACCGTAGATGAGCTGTTTCACATCTGGAACAATTTTGACAAAATTTCCCAATTTGAAATGGGTCAGTGACCAGACGAAACTGATCGCTGGTCTAAGAATATCCGAAGATTCGGTGTTTCAAAAATAATTCCCTGAATTGGTAACCATTGCAATCTATGAACTTTCAAATGTTGCATACTTGTTGACATGAATCTGTTGTTTGTGGATTTAAAAAAAAATAATTTTGACCACTTAGAGACTGGAAGTCTGACTCGAATTCTCCTCCTGTTTCAACAGATAAACGAATTTCGCGTTTCGGGCGGTCGGTCGGACCGTTGCAATCGCGCGTATCGAACTTCTTCAGTTTTTGAGCAATGCTCATGAAATTTGGCACGCACATTAGTCTTTTGTAAAACACATATTTTCTGAATGCGTCGGAAACTGCGTTGCCAGGGTAACAACATATTATGGCTATACACGAAGGCAATTTCCTCACATAAAGCCGTTCTGATGGGGTGGGAGTATGAATCCCCTTCAGTGATATTTCTAGTTTTTATATATTTTCCCTTAGTTCAATAAGATCACGGTACTGCTTTTGAAAAAGTTAACATAGTCTGCAGAAATGATTCATTTCCCCTTTTCTCAGATTCACAATTTTAGATTCATTTGAGTCTGATGATCATGTAGGGCCCATGGTCTGATTAAGACAATTCATGGAGGTATAGTACCTCCACGGACAATTTCACCTAGTCTTCTTGAACTCCTGAGCATCTTAAAGAATAAATCAATCATCGGTAGTTGATAAAGAGGATATCGGTAAATCTTCAATGAGTATGGAAAAGACGGAGAAAGGAGAAAGACTTCCCTTGCGGTTTTCTAGTGTGTGTCTCCTACACGCGTCTCTCATATTGAATTTCACGGAAATATGTTTCATGAAGGGCACGTAAAGTTACACCATTAGGAAGCAGGTATTTTCAACATTGCAGATGAATTACATCTTAGTCTCAAAAGTGTTCCTGCTCCTCTTACCTATCGGATATTAACCCTTCCAGTGCCGCTTTCAGAATATAACACATGCCAAATTTATTGAGTTTGTACCAACATGGTTAAGGTCACAAATTTACATTGTGGAGCTTCAATTTTTTTTTAAAAAAGCCAAGCTTTGATATTTGAGGTATAGTAGTGCTTAAATGGACAAATAAACTTCCTAGAATACAACAGTCTGGAAAGTTATGCTGCCACTGGCAAGATACGGATGAATAAACATTACCCTTCAATTATTACTGCGGTGAAGTATAAAATAGCCTACATCTACATACAGTAGTCTATGGGAGAAAATGGCCAACATGAGTACTTATAGATTTTAACTTTTTTAAAGCACTAAATAATCACTTTAAAATACAATTTTTTCAGGGCTTCATTTTCAGACCTTAATCAAAGACACTTAGAGCACGGAGGAAAACTGTGGTCTTTAATTGTAGTGTTTACTGTCAACTAAAGAATAATGCAACATATGTATATACCTGAAATAATCTACTAAAACTAACGGTTAAGGTAACCTTTTATTATAGTATCTAATGTTTAGTAATGTATTTTCTCTATGCCATGATAATGAGATTAATATACATGTAGCAGCATACTGTAGAAATTACAGAAATTACACTTTACAGTTATCGTAAATTCTTTCAGCAAGTTTTACTGTGAGGGGGACGTGTCCCCCTCCCCCCCCCCCGATTTTTTTCTTGGCGGGATCGTCCTCGATTTTTAAAAGTTAATATTTTTTTATTTTATTAGCATGTTTGATAGAATTTGTAATCAGCAAACCTATTCAAAGGATAAATGCGATTACAATAGACTATTAAACTTTAATACTGCTGGTCAGGGGAATTTTAAAGTCACAATGTCCACTTTTTAACAATATATATGTGTCCTCCGGGCGTTTTTCCCCCGCGCGAGGGTATAATATTATTTCGCCTTTGGTGTTTTTGCCCCTCCCCCCCCCCCAACCTCGTCACATGAAATCTTCGCTCCTGATGGTACCAGACATTTGAATTGTTCACGTGCATACCTTCTCATTTCTACAAATGGCAGAATTGCAAGGATGATTTTGTCTTTAAGTTGAATCAACAGAATCAAAATAACTTGTTCATAAGGAATTAAGGATTTGTGATTTGCCTCATAGTTTAAACAATTTGACTTGGGGTTGAGAGTAAGACTTTGAGGTTTTGAGAATTTGACTGGGAACTTGGCGGAAATGTGGTTTTGTTAGGGATACGAAAGAATACGAAACTGGTCTTTCAACAAACTAATCCCTCTTGTGTTTCGTTTCACGTCAGTAATTTCCTAGAAAGTTTGGGAATAAATCGCAAGACCCGGCCTTCAATATCTGAGTTGACTGCAGTAACTTGTGACTAATTAAGTATATCTGAGATGATGATGACAGCTATATGCCGACGCGGTGTCAATGTCTATCAACAATAAAAGTAAGATTTTTTTTTTATTCTGTCTGTGCCAGAAAATTTTATTACTGTTTTGACTTAGACGTCGAAGAATAGGCTACTTTGGGTTATTTCTCCTTTAGCTGGTAGAGTACAGCAGCTAAAAACTCGAGTAAACTCAGATTTAAGATCAATTTCGAATAATCTATGGTAAATGTTTAATCTTCATGGAACAGATTAATGAAATTCCAGTGAAGGGCCCTCTCTAGGAATACCCCGTAAGTATAGTTACTTAATAACAAGTGCTCACTTAAGATTGTTTTCGATTTCTCGCCATAAAGAGTGAACAACTGGAACAAATAAACTCGAATTTCACTCTCTCTCTCATTGTAATATTACTCCCAAAAGAGTGGACAAGATTATAGAGTATATAGGGTACTCGGTTTACAAAGGGCGGAGAGAGGGAAGTCTTTAATAAAAGTGAGCATTATTAATTTCAAGCAATCTTAACATTTTTTTCAGTCGTTTCATTTTAAAAGTTTCATATTAAATCAGACCACTTGGAAGTACAGGAGCGGAGAGTATTAGTATATTGGTGGCGGACGATATAATATCCTGCCATTGTTGAAGTAACTTAAAGGGAAGAGTCATGGTTCAGTGGATAAGGCTTCGTTTCTCGACCTAGAGGTCCGTGGTTCGAATCCACGCCGGGCCATGGCGGTTGTGTCCTTGGGCAAGGCACTTTATCCCCATTTGCCCGTCCCTCGGATAGGACGTAAAGCGGAGTCCGTGTTGAGCAGAACACCTCAGCGCCGTAAAAGAAGCCATCCACTTC
>JZLH01S0275331.1:7062-17770 GCA_001188425.1 Eucidaris tribuloides
AGAAAGGTCATAACTCGGTAATTATCCGGACTGAGCAACTGGCAATTTCGGTTATTACTACTCACACAGTGTGTTCATTACCACACAATATGGTCGTGGCACTGTCTGGCTGTGCCTTGCATTGCCCTAATGATTTCCACGGATGTCGTCTCTTGTTTGTGCACTGTGTGGGTGGGCAGGCAAATTCTGTCTGCCATAATTAAGTGGAACTTCAGCCATACACAGGTTCTGGAGAATTGTAACACACAATAATCAAATCTATTGATAGAGGTGTCACCTTCAACTCTGCTCTTGTCGTTGAGACAGTACTGAGAAATTTACAATGAAACTTCTCCAAAAAGCAGGTAGAAAGTGGATTCAATACACAAATATGGAGGAATGTACGGATATGCAACCTGTCACCACGGATACCCTGATCAAGTCGCACACCATTAAGAATACAGTAAACATAGAAAGAAAGTACTTTGGGTCGGAAAACATATACAATATTGAAACAGTTTGAAACATGTAAGCGTCATAAGAACCGTTTGATTTTTTAGGACACTTCCACTTTGATTACTGGTTATATTCATAATCTATAACATTTGGCACTTTCCTTGCCTTGGGTTTGTGCGGACTGTTATGAGGTATCGTCGGGGTGATGACGGTCACAGTTAAACATTAAAGAAATGTTTGGAGTTAGTACAACCCAAAGAAAATGCGAAACTTATGCGGTAGTACGCTGGAAAAAAAATTTCTTAAGATTGGATGATAAGCGCGGTCACATTCCGCAGAAACAAACAGTGATGATGGTAAGTAGAGTACTCCCAAGCAGACCAAACCTGTTAAAGACTACTCAACTCCACAACAAATATCCAAAGTTTTTGGCAGTTTTTGGGGGGGACAAAAAGTAGGAAAATAAGGATTTTGGAGAAAAAATTAAAAAAATAATGATCTTCAAGAAAAAGTAAGAAAAAGTAGGACAAGTCGAAGGCCTGTGAATAGAAAACTGGACCAGTTTGACTGCATCACAGTCAATGGGTATGCCTTTGCACAATATCAACGTTTTAGTCACCCAGCACCTTGAACTCAATTTCATTGCATCATGCATTTGTGTACCAAATTAATCAGCAGTTGTTGAATAATTGTAACGAGCTGAAATTAGACAAGTATGAGGCTCCGTGAATACTCACTCATTGGTGTTTTCACAGACTTTGCAAAATGGAATTCTGTTCATCTTGAAATTGTAACTATGTTGGTTAACTTTGTGGGTTAGCCCAGTTTACCTCACAATGGTTCAAATGCCATGATCTTTGACTCCAAACTATAATCAGTTCATTGTTGTATCAAACTCATAATTAATTCAAATTTCATGGTTTTATCAACGTTCATACTAAAATTTGATTAAAATCCAATTGTGGTAATGATAATATAACAGATGCGGGAAATAGCCATGCTCGCATGCATGCAT
Organism: Eucidaris tribuloides; assembly: GCA_001188425.1. Taxonomy (NCBI): domain Eukaryota; kingdom Metazoa; phylum Echinodermata; class Echinoidea; order Cidaroida; family Cidaridae; genus Eucidaris; species Eucidaris tribuloides. The sequence goes on from JZLH01S0275331.1 coordinate 8,513, forward strand.
ACAGGCAAGCACCGACAAAATGCTGGACAGACAACTTGAAAACGTGACGTGTCCAGCACCTTTCATCTCTGTGAAACGTACACCTAATATTGACTACCAAATTAGATAACCAACATTACTCACCAGTTGTTCTAAATGTTTATGTACATATTATGTTTGTGTGACACTTCATGGAAATCAATAACTTTACTATATTAATGCATGAAACCAACAGACATTGCACAATATTTGCATTGTACAACAGGAAAAGGATGGCAGGAAACAGGAATTTTCTCTGTTCATCTATGAGGAAAGCTCTGATATCTGTACTGCTCGAGAAATATTATCTGTTGTCATTCAGAGTTTTAGATGATAATGTGATGTTTAAACAATGAAGAATGTACCACAGTGAAACTACAATAGTTGACCAGCATGTCAATATAACTTTAAGAGGGAAGAATAATTTCTGGAGGAATATAACAAAATGTCCTGTATAAATAATTCATCAATTCATTAGTCAATTGGTCAGTCAATACATTGATGAATCAACCAGTCAGTTTTCTACTAATTTATGCATTCATCATTCTATTTATATATATTGATCTATTCATCTATCTATCTATCTATCTATCTATCTATCTATCTATCTATCTATCTATCTGTCTATCTATCTATCTATCTATCTCTATATATCTCTTTATAAAATAGCTAGATTATTTCAAGCATGGTAATTGGTCAAAACGTGTCACGTGGCATTCAACTTTTTTTCGCGCACTGCACGGGAGTGCAGATGTCGCGCAAAAAAATTGACATTGCACGCTTGTGATATCGCGACGCGTAGATCTACGTTGTGCGAAAGCCGCCGAAAGGGAACACAAAATGTTGTTCACGGTCGGATATTTGTGAGTAAATTTAGACGTAATAAGAATACTCAATAGGTGAAATCTCATGGACATAGTAAGAAAAACTGTAGATCTAGTCTGCCGTTTGTTTTTAAATTGGTTCATCAAAACTCGTGCCGCTATTTTATAAAACAAATAATGCACTTGCCCTGTTGTGCATCAATGTAAATGCAGTGCACACTCGGTGTCTTTAGATGGTGCGCACAGTGCACTCGCCTAGCGGCTCGTGCACTGAGGCGGCACCGATCTAAAGACACCTCACGTGCACTGCATTTACACGAATGAACGCTGGGCCATGCGTTATTTGTATACTGTCTATCGATCTAGTTATCTGTTCCATTTCGAGTTGACATTGATAGTCGTCAATCACTGATGCTGTGTAGTCTCACAGTAGTTAGCAACATATGTTGGAGTTTAGAAGAGATCAGGAAGAACTGGTTGTGTTAAAGCACTGCACACTAACTACATTTGAATATAGGGAATGTTATAGTGAGTTTACCAACAGTAACCACATGAAATTTGTATGTAATGTGTAAATTTCTATCAAGTCAGTTGCTGCAAAGCAGAAAGAGGTGGACTGGCACCAAACCAATTTGAAAGCTACATTTCACAAAATAAATAACCCGTAGGAACAGAGACTGAATTGAATATGGCCACCACATACTATGAGCCCACTACAATCAGACTACAATCCGACTGGACTCAGGCAGTTGGCTTAGTTGCAATGCATTACACGGCATACAATTCACATTTGACTGGTTCCAAAGGGTCATTGGTACATGGTGACATAGTCTAAAATTTCACAGGTCCTAAGGGTCTTCATTTCAAGGGGCCCTTCATCAAAAGTATTCTAAGTCAAAACAGTCTTCCATAGGAAGGGGCAATGGTCCATAGGATGACTGGTCTAACAGCTCAATAGTCTGGAGTAGATGTGTGGACACTCCAGACTCCACAACCGATCCTCAAAGACCAAGCAACCAGCTTCTTGACTGATATGTTGGTGAAATGTTAAAGCAAAAACATACTGTCACCCATGCTAATAAAACAAGGTTAGTGAATCAACATGCCTGAAGTGCATAAAATGCATAGGAAAAAATGAAGTTAAGATTCAGTTTTCTAGATGAGATCATACACTTTGAAAACACCCCCTACCAGCCAATTCTACAATATGCAGGCAGAATCAGGTATGTAGAAGACCCCTTTGTAATAATTCATGTCATTTATGAGTCATGCATTATATTACACAATCATTAGCAACAAGGAACAAAAATGTGTCTTATAATGGCACATGAATGATTGATGTTTTCCTTCTGTTAACCTGTTGGAAACTAAGAAGATATTTCAGGTTACTGCTGGGGTATATGGAGAATATGATGTTATACTGACATCAAATTGTTTCCAGTGGGTTAAATATCTTGAAAAAGCTCCAGCTCAACATTTATTTTCCTTACAAAATGTTTGTGTAAGCTACATGTATGTCATGCACTCTGACCCTTTCATGCTACATCATGCTTCAGTGTCCTTGAAAAAAATGCTTAACATCAAATACTGAACAGAACCATATCTGATGACAAGAACCACAATAGAAGACTTAAATACAAGTCAAAGCTTTGTAGTTTCTGTTTAGGGGTCTTCACACAAAAGAGACCTGATCACTGAGATTATACAAAAGTCCTGTTAGTGGCACTCCACCATATGCAAAGATACTTGATCGAAGCACAAACAAGGTTAAAGATTTTGTTCTTGATTTGCAACACAAAAGAAGTGCATTGATTAAAGAAGGCAAATCATTTACAAGTATAAAGAAACTATTGGATAAATGAATCCCAAATTTTAGCACTCCATTTTTATGGATCAATCATCAGTTGTATCAAATTTGAGGAAAATGAGTCGGGATGTGCAAATCAAGAACATAGTCTTTAAATTTGTGCATCAAATATGTTGTAACCAATCGTCAACAATCAAACATTAAGTGTTAACAAACTCCTTCAAAGACTTATTCACTAAAACCATGCAGACAAAGTGAACAAGGGCAATTTGCTACAACAACTTGCAACAACTCAGCAACACCGTACAACAAGCATCAAGAGCCTGCCACAGGAACAAACAGAAGGTAAACTGTCAGTGTTAGTCTTCCTACAACAAGCATGCCAAAGAAGAAGAAAAATACAAACTCTGTGCAATATTGTAAATATTACCTGCTTGAGCAACTGTGGTCTTAGTGCTGTCTATATGGAGGAAAATATAACATGAAATTGATCAATGAAATTATGAATATGAAATTACTGATAACTTCATATAAAATGTTGATCATGGACTAAAAAATCATAACTGAAAATGTGTTACTCAAATAAATGTTTAATAACACAAGTATATTTAATATGTGTGCAGTGAATTTGTGCAATTAGTAAATTAAAAATAAAATCAAGCTTCAACACACAGCATGTGTATAGTTTTTTGCCCAAAATAAATTGACGTAGCTGTTTTATGTATTCCAAACTCCCTGATATGTGGCAACAATCACTGAACATGTAAATGCTGGATAATTTAAATGACGAGGGTACATCTATTATATGTGTATCATAAAAGTTGCCATCATGTTTTTTTTTTTTAGTGCAAATATGCCCTAAATTATGTGATTTAATGAACATCATGTACTCTAATGGCAAATTGGAAAAAAAGTTAATGTAGCTGAACTTCTAACATGTCAAGCACTTTTAGACAGTGTCACTTTAAGTGACTTTTGAAGTGCATTATCAACTTAAAACAGCTAAAACCTTTTTGGACATGTATATGATAGAAATACCTACTTTTTGCAAGTGTTTGTCAACACAATCATACCCTTTCTAACAATGTAATTTTTAAACATAATATTGTTGAAAATGCTGGAGTTCAATAAATTGTGTACTAAGGTGGTTATTTACTATGTCCAGACGAAGAAGAGTAAATGTAAATGGTTTGTTAATTGCATATAAAAAGTAAAGAAACATTAAATAAATTTACCCGATGGGCATTCTGTTGGTAATTCTAATGTTCCGTTGCCTTTCTTGGATGGATCACATCGCAGTGTGACAATTGTTGACCGACCCTTCGGACATGCTTTAGTAGTCCTGGATAAGATGGATAACACAGGGAAACAAGTATCAATACCATGGAACACTCTTTTAAAAATGGTCCTTGACAGCTACTTTTGGAAAGCTACTAGTACCCCCTGGACAATTAACCCTCTCCCCTGCCCCCCCCCCCCAACCCAGGCAATTTTCACCTGGACAACTACCCGCAGGAAAATTACCCAGGGAATAGTTGTCCTAGGGTGTTAGTAGTGGAAGGGGGGGGGGGGGCGGGCGGTAATTGTCTAAGAGTGAGGGGGAGTTTTTCAGAATCAATTAGAATCATCAAGCATTTTCTAATGAAGACTTGACTCAACCCTGTGTTTCTTTACAGTAAGGCTATATTTTTTTCGTCACTGAAAAATAAACAAAACCTAACAAATGCAGAAATTTATGGAATAACAAGTTTTTACTAATGAACAACAATTATAGAATATACAAAAAGGGACTACTAAAGTTCTTCGACTTATGCATTATTTGACTGATACAACAACTTTGACTTAATTCAAAATTTCAAATTTATTCAACATAAAAATGAAATGCATACAATCAAAATACATATTACACAGCTGGAATAAATTCAAAAGCAATTATGTTAGGCAATCTTCAAAAGAGCGCTTGAATTAGGGGCCTAAAATATAAACAACAATGACTTAAATATTATGTTACACGAAAACTGAGAAACTACACACACCACACACAGCACCCACACACAACACACACAACGACACACACTAACACCAAATGTAAAACTTTAATGTACATGTACTATCCATATTTCATCGGTATCATTATATAACATTAGCTATGATATCAATTAATAAGGAAGTTAAATCCGTCTGCTCAAACATTATTGCACCATACCATTAATGTAAAAGTTGTTTTTACAAGTCGTTAAAACATAGATAATGTGGAATTTTCTTACATCATTACTTAATTCGTTCATTCTCTAGTACAACTGAATAAAATGATGTTAGCTGGCTGTTGTAGTACGAAGCAGTGGGTAAATGGAGGTTTTGACGATTGGCGAGTAAAATGAGAACTGTCATTTCAGTATTTTGCGTAAATTTGATATTGGAATAGACGGTTAGTAGTTTATTTTGAAATTTAACTAAATTATAAGTGTATTCAATCGTATTATTCCTGAACTGGAAGCATCTGTAATTTGACAAGTAAGTGGGCGGGATGAAGGAGACAAATCAGAATTGGTAACATACGAAATAGCTCGTTTTTTGTAACAATAATATTTTGTTCCCGCAATATGTTTTAAATGTATTACCCATATGATGTTACAATAACTCGAGGTGCGGGACAAATGATACTATTAATACAACCTGAAACAAAATATTTGACGGTAAAGTGAAGTTTAATCCTGGATTAGATCGCCAATACTTCTTATAGATAATTTAGTGAAATATATTAATATGGTGGCTTCAGTTCAGGAACTCATCAAGTAATAAGCCAAGAAACTGATAGATTCTGTTCTAGAATAATATCCATTATGATTTTAACAGGCCACTAAGTTGTTGGGGACCTCCCTGGTTTCTTTCCTTGAACGAAGAAATCATGTATTGTTTTGTCTAAATTTAACAAATAATTTATTAGGCACTTAAACCAACAGGATCAATCTTTTTAATTCCTCATATCATAATATCAATCAATGACTTTAAATTATGTGAAGCAATAACAGAAGTGTCATCTGCAAATAATGAGAAATTAAGAATATTTGAGGTATATTTGATGTCATTTACATATATTAGAAACAGGAGGGGCCCCAAAACCGAACCCTGAGGAACACCACATTTGACTTCTTAGGCAGAATTAACTGTACTTTCAAGTGTTTGGTTTCTTCTTGGCAGTTAGAATTGAATCCCCTACTAGGAAATTTTTTAGCCTCCATCAAAGAACCCTAATTTTTTACTACACTGTTCACCAAACACAGTAAGCCCTGCCAAATAATGGAGTACAGAAGCCTGGCATCACTCTGGTTCAGGAATATGTGCAGACAATGCCAGAACCAGGTGCAGTTATCGCAGCTGGTTGTTTCTACCAATACGAGAGCTGTAATTGCACTGGGTTACGGTTTGGCTATTGTCCCCACATATTTCTGAACCAGTTTGACATCATCTCTCTATACAGTATACTCACAGTGTTGAGTGGTAGTAGAACTTGAGGTCACGTTGTCCGGTTTTAGGTTGCAAGATGACGGTATCATTCAGCATGCCAAACCTGTCTTCATCATTGATGCCGAGGAGAGTGTCCCCTAAACTGTTGGCGAATAGAACCATTCATAAGAAGGGTGAAGATTTAGTAATCATATCACAAAGATAAAGAAGTTTTGTAGTCATGAAATTGCCCCAGAATATTCAAATGAACTGTTGAAATTTGATCAGACAAAATTTCTCTTTACACTCAATCTATTGTTGAAAGATCGTGGGATACAAGATCTTTATCTGCTGGACCGCATCTGTGGTACAAAGTACTAGAAAAACTAAAACTGACCACCTCCATATTTTTAAATCTGCTTTGAAAACTCACCTTACAAAAGATGATGGAGGTGCATAGCCACCAGCCCCACACTAAGGGACAGCACTACTCAATTGATTATTATGTTTTATGTATACCTGCATCTGCACGATCATCACCTTTGTAGAGGGATTTTTGTGCACTCGAAAATGTCATTATTATTAATAAATTTGGTTTCATAATAAAGAAAGAATTCAGGCTTTTTATGGATATAAATACCAAATTTTTTTCAAAATCTGACAAGTTCTGTCATTAGGGATAGCTGGTCACATATGTGAAAGTGTAACAAATTAAATTACAGTTATATTCTTCCTTCTCTAAGTACACACTGAAAGGTATGCTTTGTGGTATAAAATCATACCAGTGACATGGTACTAGTTAACATAATGACTACCGGTATACCTGATAGGCTTGAGGGCAATCATGGACTTGGAAGAAGAACTCTCTTGCATCATGAGGGATCGACAAACCCATGACCTGACCATGGTCCCAGTTTGATCCATGTCCTTAAGAAAAAGAAGGACAAGAGTACACAAATATAAATGGAAGCCACACCACAAATGTAATATGTCTTTAAAGTATATTTCAATTTGTAAATATATGTTGCTATTAAATGCACTTATCCACTCATTTACATTGAAATGCACTAAAAATGTAGACTGACGACATTAAGAGAATAACAATCAAAACCAACTTTAAGACAGAATACAGGAAATATGTCATATTTAAGAAATCACCATCAACACCAGATGTGAATTTAGGTCTAGTGCCTTGCTAGAGTTGGCACATTACCAAACTTAAGCCAGTCTCCGACAATGCGACTTTTAATTGTGAATGTGTGTGGTTCTTAGACATCACAGATGAACTTACTATTGCATAAGATATGAACAGGACTTATTTACAAGCTTTCTGAAGTCACTGCGACAAAACAATTTTGTATCAACATTTTGTGAATACTTGCGATTTGCACCAGGACCTGGAAACCCATGCAAACAGCAAGTCATAACAAATACAGTCAGACAGCAGCGCTAGAGATAATGAGGCAAAAAGCTGGAATTTATAAAAGCACACAAGACTGCTCTGTGCGGTCTGCATACTTAATGAGCTGAGACACTTCTTTTTAAAATTGCAATAATTCATGATCACAATCGTGTATGATAAAGAGAAGAGTATGACTACATAAAAGACACTTCAAACTTTATGACTACATGTGTTTCTTTTAATTTGATCACTGATTAAATTATAAAACTTGAGGTCAAAAAGATCATTCATAAGTGAATTTTTCTTTTCTGTTTATCATGCTCAAATGATAGTTAAATCTTGTTGATTCTACTTTATTTTTACATCATTGTAAGGACCAACTATTCAGCTTTGTCTCTATGCCACTTGTTTTGCTATTTACGTTTAATACCAGTCAGGAGCCAGCAAAATATCAGAAAGATGCAATATATGACCAAGGATTTCTGCATTCCAGGTTTGTGATTGGCTGATTCCAGACCAGTGGTGGGTTTAAATCAAGACCACCCGCTGTGGTGACCTTGATTTGCACCTGTTGCCCAGTTTATTTGGAGAAGGCTTGTTTTGTAATCCCTCTGGCCAATCACTGTTTAGCAGGAAACCCTGGCATCCAATGAAATGTTTTCTCACATTTTCCTCTGCTTTAATTAAGTAGTCATGTTAAATATTGCTGGCTCCTGACTGGTGTTAAACATGAATAGCAAAACAAACAACATAGATAAAAAGTTGAATAGTTGCTCTTCACACTGATGTAAACATCGGTGAGGATCAAGTAAATTTTACTAGACTTTCAACTTTTCAAAAATTCATCAAAATTCCAATTTTAATGCAATATTTCAACCATCATTTACACATTTAAAAAATATACAAATGTCAAAATGAAATATACAGCTGAAAAGCTTAAAATGTCTCCTTTAAAATGATGTATAACACTATACCAAAAGAAATGATTTTCTAAGTTTATATGGAGTTTGAAAATAATATGTTTCAGCTCATTACGTATGCATGACGTGTTCACACATGCATACAACTTGCATAAAAGGAAGGGATTTTTGGAGCGCTGCTGCCTGACTGAATACTTCTGAACGTTACTCTCCCGCAAAGCAACTTCTTTCTTGCATTAAAGACACATGCTAACATTGTGGAGCTTCAAATTAAGAAAATGTCAAACTTTGCTATCTGAGCTATATAGTAGTGTCTGAATGGACAAATAAACACCCTAAAATACAAAAGTTTGGAAATTTGTGCTGCCACTGGCAAGATATGAATGAATAAACAATTAGTACTTGGGTTGAGTACAAAATAGCCTAGATCTACACACAGCAAGTCTATCGGAGGAAATGGGCAGGTGAATCCAGTCAACTTACGATTTTCACTTTTTTAAAGCACTAAATAATCTATAGGAACGCTGAACGTGTTTTGCTGGACATTGCTGGCGATCAAAACAAGAACTTGCAGGTGATCTCCTGCTATGGACCCCAAGGCATGGCCGGAAACAAGTCGGATGACCTGCCATCACCTACATTGACCAACTTTGTACAGATACTGGATGTCAACCCGAAGATTTGCCAACTCTGATGCAGGACCAAAATGAATGGCGCGATAGGCTTCAAGTCCGAGTTTGCTCGACCAGATGATGATGAAATAATCATTTTGAAATACAATTTTTTGAGTTCTTCATTTTAAAACCTTATCAAAGACACTTGGAGCATGGAGGATTGTGG
>JZLH01S0275347.1:30121-45528 GCA_001188425.1 Eucidaris tribuloides
TATGAGAGGTGTTTATTGATATTAATCTTCACATTGGATATGATTTCAGCTGATTTGATTCATATAGATGTTTTTTGACGTGCAAATCAATAACACAATCTTTAAAGGAACCTGTCATACCGTAATCGGTGTTGTCGTGAGGTCTGTCTTGCGACGTCCAGAAATACGGACTTTGGAACCGGTAGAGCGCCGAGTCTTCCCGAACGGTGAAGTTCTTGGCCGGCTCGACGGGATAGATGTAGCCGTATTGGGCTAGCAGCGTCGATAAATGCGTGGCTTCCGTTGTGCTATGGACGTCTAGTGATTTGGTTATCCACTCTATCAAATCACAACCTGTTAAAATCAACATCCAAAGACGTGTTTATATTTTTTGTTAGTTAAGAAGAAAATATATAGCTGTTTGCATTCTCTATTAAAAGGGATTCATCGAAGCATTAAACTAAAAATCACTTGTATTAAAGGCAGTGAATCTCATTTGCACCCCTTCCACATCACAACAATACATCACTCATGCCCTTAGGGTATTTATGAAGACATGTTTGTGAAATCTAAAGATCAGTAATTAAACGGAATTTGAAAATTGTGCCAAAAAATGTCGTTTATACACTAGGATTGTTTTTTTTTCTTCTATGAAACAATAGTTCAAATCGAAGTCTAACAATCACTATAATTGACCTTCTATCTCATTAACTAAAAGCATCAAAAAATGAACATTTTTTTTCTTATTATACACGTAATGTTTATTTAAAAATTTCTATCTACGCAAATGATAATTTTGATATTGTTAATTTCATTTATGAAAATGTGTGTAAATTGTGACGGTTACTAACACAATTAACACACATTTAGCCTAAATAAACCATACTTTCGCCCATTAATTACACTGGACAGCATTTTTACCATTTTGACCAATAACTTATTGTTTGATATTTGGGTCCAGAAAAATACAAAAAGATGGGATTAGTGTGATCAGCATAGAATACTATTGACATTTCTGTGAAGCCCGTGGTTAACCGCTGATATATTCCCCGATATATTTTAAATGTCATGTGATATTGTGCAAAATCCACATGACTGTCTATACATATCTCGAATACTGACTGCCGTTGTAGAAAAATACAAGACTCGCAGGACTAAAACCACATATTCATATAAATAAGCATGTTTTATAACACAAACGAGAAATATATACATGCACTATATCTAACACATTTGTCATTAAAAGTTGAATAAATGTGAACAAATTCATAAAGGGTTTCATTGCAATTCTTTATATAATAATTTATGGGCAATTATTATATCTTAATTGTCTTCTCTCATCTATTAAAACAGTTATGTCTATAATTTTTGTCATAATACAGGAAAAATATAATTCCTATTCACGTTATCATTTTAATGTATACGTGTATAAAAGGTCCGTTGCACTTCTTTTGTTGTTGTTGAGGGTATACGTAAATTTGATCAACGGTTCTGAAAGAATTGCTCGTGACAAAAGGGTGCGTGGGTTGGAGTCGACGCAACTGATGTGACTTTACGCACCCATTCGTCACAAGTCGAAAGAGCTATGGATTTGATACAGAAATGATACCTACCTGTAAAGGCACATGGTACTGAGGTAAGAAAGACTTTTTGTGATCGGGTTGGAATCCCGTGTTCAGCATGCTGCATCTCCTTTATGATATTCTCGATCTAGAAAATGAAGTCAAACAATACGAGAAAGACTATTAGAATGCCAATAAAGTATAATTCTCAATCTGATCTCCGTCTAAGAATGGTTGTATATTATCGCTCATTGTACCAACTCCCTTATAATGGCAATTGGCAGGCGCCAACCGGGGGCGCCAACCTAATAGAAAAAAAAACATATTTGGAGGTTAAAGATTTCCCCAAGAAAATTTGAACCAAGAATCTTAAGATCTGCAGACAAGCTGTTTAACCACTGAGCTAGCTAATATTTGGTGAGAACAACTGTAATTTTGCATGCTTACTGTCTAAAAGTCACCTACGTCTACGCATGTAATGATAACACGTACAACCCACATATGGCAAGCACGGATCACTAGATTGGAGTATTTTCATTGTATTAAAATGGTCGTAATATAAGCCAAGTTCAGACGGCCATGAAACTCCAAGGGTTTGAAACTCCGGAGGTGAAAATTAAATCTAAACAGTTTACTTCACTCTAAGTTGTGTCCACACGACGGCTGAAACCCCGAAATCACCCCCGTGCCCATTCACCTCCGCTTCTCATATCAAAAGCGTGGTCAACTCTATTCCACAAACCCCCGAAGCTGTCCGCACGGAACGACACTCCAAAACACTCCGAAGTTTTATCGGGGTTTCAGCTTCACCCCCAAGTTTTCTTGGGGGATAAAACTCCGCTAGACCCCCGTTAACACTCCGGAGGTTAAAACTCCGAATGCGTCCGCACGGTCAAAAACCCCGATCGACACTCCAGAGTTTTGAAACTCCTGAGTTTCAGCCTCCGTGTGGACACGACTGGTTGTACAACAAACAATACAACTTTAATCGTGTCCACACGGAGGCTGAAACTCCGGAGTAATAAGAAGACCAGATTAGTAATTCCACCTATCATTGATGGTTAGTAGCATTAAAGTAATAGGCTAACATTGTGGAGCTTCAATTTAAAAAATTGTCAAACTTTGATATCTGAGATACATAGTGGTGTACAAATGGACAAATAAACACCCCAGAATACAAATGTTTGGAAAGTAATGCTGCCACTGGCAAGATATGCATGAATAAACAATTAGTACTACGGTGTAAGATAAAATAGCCTAGATCTACATACAGTAAGTCTATGGGAGGAAATGGGCAGGTGAATGCGGTGAATTTGAGTGCTTGTAGATTTTCACTTTTTTAAAGCACTAAATTATCATTTTGAAATACAAATTTTCAGGTCTTCATTTTAAAACCTTATCAAAGGCACTTAGTGTTAGAGCATGGAGGATTATATGGAAGATTATGTAGCTCACTTTTTTTTAAACTGCAGTCATTGTTCGCCTATGGTTTCAAGCGCGTAGGCTGGGGGTGCACTGGGTGCACGTGCCAGCAGTGCACCCCGCCCCCCCCGAGCAGCAAAGAGTTCCGCCCCTGGCAAGCAAAAGAAATTTTCTACCATCCCCCTTTTCTGCTTCAACTGCCCTGATTTTTTCAACTTTAGTTCACTCGCATAAGATCGTGCAGTCTCCACACCAAGTTAGCTTCCACTTGCCGCAAGATGTGACCTCCCCATGCCACAACCAAGCCTACGCCCCTGTGTGTTTTTAATATCAAAAATCCGATTTACGTCATTTATACCAATATACATTTATTTATGTACGACGGATATGAAATGATAACGTACGTACCACCGCACAAACGACAAAAATTATCTCACACGATTGGAATATTTATGGTTATAGATTAGGTCATATTTATTGGGCACACGCTCCTTGTGCATGCAGCGCTGTCACTGAAGAGGCTACCTGGTAATAAGACAGCTATTACTATGCATTTTCATTCAATTATTATATGTTTTCAAACACTGTAGAGCGGCTGTAAAAACCTAAATTGTACAAGCTTGATGTACGACTGTTTCCCTTTGTGTGTATGCATGCATGCATTATGTATGTATTGTATGTAAATGTATTATGTATGCTATGTATGTATGTATGGATGTATGTATGTGTATATGTATGTATGTATGTTATTTTAAATAAAGTTTTGTCTGCGTTTGAAGTGTAAGAAAGTGGAAAGGAAACCACGAAAGAGGCTAGAAAGATCAAATAATGGCTAAAATCTCTGGAGGTAGTTAAGACCATAAATAATTGAACTAAAAGGAAAACCAACTTGTATATCACATGGTTCACATGAAAGAAAAAAGAGGAGGAGACATGCAAGCAAAAGTGGCCTTAACTTTAAAATGCTTTACAACGGAATAGGCCTACAACACGAATATATAGTTGTGATATAATCAAAAAAAAAAAAAAACTTGAAAAAAAATTTAAATGTCTTATCTACAAAAATAAAGACAAGTTGTTTTAACGGTTTCATTTAAAGTGTTCAGTGAAGGGGCCGAGACGGATGTAGGAGAAGGGAAATGTAATCAATAAGACAGTTTCCTTGACTTGCAAGGCTTGGATGTTGTCTATTCAACTGGAGGCAACGCAGCAACCAATTTATGAATTGTATGTTTTGGCATCATTCAAAATATCCACGCAAGAAAAAAGACTTTAATGTCAACACTGATCGTTTTCTTATTTAAATAAATAAATTCAGCGTTTCCCAGCTGATTTTGTTTTTTTGTGAGAATGAAGAAAAAATGAAGGTTTGGAAACCATTGAATCTAACCTAAACGACAGAATAAGCGAACCTAACTCTGACCAATCCGCAACAAAACTATACACTGTACTGCTACAATCAATATGAAAAGTGATGTATGGCTGCTCTGAATATAATGTGTAGAAAAAATTATTTCACAGTATAGAAGCAATTAAGGTATGGAAAGCCATTCGATTCTTGGCATATATGCCTAGCCAGCTATGACTCGTTCATAGACAACTAGATGCAAGTGTTAATACGATACGAAAATGAAATGATGAAATGATTATTTCAGATCTTTGTGGTTCGGACGAGACAAAACCACTTCGATTACCAATACAGAGAAATGTAAAATAAAACGATACACGACTCTATGTAATTCGATAATTGATCGGAGCAATTTGACTCCATGCGGATGCTCGCGACGCAAAGTGATTTAAAAAGGGAAACAATAAATCACGATCCCTGGTAATAACAAACACTGTCGGAAAAATAAACAGAAGGCTAATTATTGTTCACAAGAATTGTTCGTGCGGTACTCTCCGACAGAAAGCAAAGATAAATTAAATTGTCCAGCTATTGAGACTGAGATTTTGACTGCAGATACAGCCAATTACGTCTATTCATTAATACGATGACCAGAGAGGTGTGTCTATTCATTTAAACATGTTTGTAACGGACACGGTCGTCTGTCTTAAATTAGGGTATTCAACATGGTACGAGTTATTCTTTCACAGTTAGTGTTGCAAAACGGGCAAAATGTCGCAGTTTATCTGATGTCGTTCTACAGCTTCGCAAACGGAAATATGTATTTATGTGTGGTATTGTGTGCCGTATTTGTTGTATTATGTGTGTGAGTGTGTTTGTGTTTGTACGTGGCGCACGTGCTGTGTTGTGTGTGTGTGAGTGTGTTGTGTTTGGCGTTGTGTGTTTTTGCGTGCATGTGTGGTCTTGTGTATGTGTGTATGTTTGTGTAATGGTTGTGTTGTGTGTGTGTGTGTGTGCTGTGTGTGGTGTGTGTGGCGTTTTGTGTGTGTGTGTTGGGTGTGTTGTGTGTGGTGTGTGTGTTGTGTGGTGTGTGTGTGTGTGTGCTTGTTGTGTGTGTGTGTGTGTAAAATCTACAGTAGATGTAATCACAGTGCATCAATATCGCCTAACTAGAAACTTGATTTGTTCTTACAAATTAGGTAATTTTTTAGCAGCTTATTGTATGACCACACTCCCGAGCCCCTCTCGGAAACACAAATGAATCATGTAAAGATGTAAAGGAACAGTTGTTTGAACTTCAATTTAAAACTGCAAACTTTGATCTCTGAGCTACATTGTACTCAAAATTATGGACAAAAAAATCCTAGCATACAAAATTTGAAAAAACGTTAGGTGTCCACACTGCTATGTCTATGCATGGATAATGAATTAGTACTCCACCTGGAGTGGTCAGTTAGTTCAGGCCTGTAACACAGTCAGTCAACTGGGAGGAAACAGACCAGGTCACGAAAGAAGTCACACTAATTTTTCACTCTTTAAAGCACATAAATGATACTTTAAAACGTATATTTTTTCAGTCTTCATTTTATAAGACCTATCAAAGTCGACCTAGAACATGGAGGATTATGCAGCTAGATTTCAACATGGTCAAGTTGTAAACTGTCCTTTTAAACGTCTTCTAAAACTATATATATCAACGATAAAAAATTTAATAAACCATACATACCTCTGTTTTGTGGAAATATCACTTTCTCTGCTATTACTCCCCGCATAATTGACCCCGGCAATTGCTCTAATGGTAATACCCTCCGGTCAACTACCACCCAGCACAATGTACCCTAGACAATTACCCCAGGACAGCGTACCAAAGACTATTGTCCGAAGGGGGTAGTCCTGGAGGCTATTGACCTAGAAATTTCCGGGTAGTACTGTCGGGGAATGTAATGTCGCAAGTAGAGTCCCAAGGTAGATATCCTAGAATCTGGAGAGTATTTCCCTTTAATTAATTGCTTTCAAAGAAGGCAACTTATTCTGTCCGTGCGAAACTAGAATAGATCCAGACGTAAAATATTCGATGTGAATTCGACATAATTAGAGTAGAAACTAATATATAAGTCAATCAAACGAACACTTACAAAGGTTCCAATTCTTGATGAATCTTATCTGAAACTGGCAGTGAATAAATGGAGAATCTTTAAACATAACAAGTCCAGATGCGGATAATCATACTGCAGTAACAATACGTAATATTATTATTGACTGAAAGACGTTGGTATAATACAATATAGCACAGTGGGTACATCCGAATATCAAAATACACTGGTACATGTTGTGAAGGAACCCGCGTCATTTTGATCATAAGTGGCAATATACCTCATCAGCTAAGGATGTTAGCAAAAATCGACTATATGCGCCTAATGTCGAAACTTCATGGCTTACGAATATCAAAATTGGCAGTCAAAACGTATCTTCAGTTCGAGGGCAAGAATTAAAGCACATCGCGTAAATTCCATGGAATAATGGTAAAACGCTTCCACGCATTAAACATTTTTGTTACGTAGTGAAAATAATATTTTTTTAATCTTAGCCTGAAAACAGCCAAATAAATACTACTAGTACTGGAACATTAATGTAAACACCGAGCAAGCCAACAGGCATTCTAATAAATGCTGTTGCTATTAAAATGGCCAAGGGAGAGTTAGAAGAGAGAATAGAGAGAAACAAACAGATAATCGTCCGTTGGATTAAATGAAGCCATCCTTTTGATAATTTTACTTGGAATGCATAAACAGGTAATGCTTTAAGATAATTACAAACAGAATTCAATTTTGTTCGTAAATATACAGGGTGCCGCCAGAAGAATGCTGACACCTGCGATCGCTAATTTCTTTCACATCATATGTCATTGGTTTTTGTTTTAGTGATTTACCAACATTCTTTTCCCAACAAATGATACAGATCATGATTGGGGTCATTCGTTGGTACTCTGCGCCATTTTTCTGAGCACTCGTCATTTCAAATTTGCCCAATTTCTCATCAGCGCGGTCATCCAACACACGAATATTCCGAGTCTCACGCTACCATACGAGACCAGGACCGCGATGACCATGGAGATGCCAGTTCAACAAATATCATAAGGCAAAGCGAGGGCATTACCTGCACTTGTGTCGTCGCGTGTGTCTTTCATATGGCACGAATCCGTAACGCGAGAATATTTTGGTTGTCTATGATCGTGAGTGAAAAAAACAGCAAATTTAGGAATACTTGACTCAGAAAAATAACATAAGATCGTCAAAACCTCAATCAAAATCAAATGACATGGTATCCGATTTTGTTGACAAATAATGCTCAACCCCATGAAATAACACGGAATCGACATTTTGTGAATGACTTCGAAGAAATTAACGATCGCATCGCCCACCGATTCTTTTTGGTCCACGGCTGATATAGAGTGTATCGCATTGAGATGAGAACCTCAGGCCCAGAGCCACAATTTCGTTCCAAATATCGATAAAGAGGCCACAATAAAATGAAAGAATTTCTGAGTAGAAAAAGTTATGTTATTTAAAGTCGCATTTGTAATTTCTCTTTTCTATTCCAGTTAGAAACAGACGACTGTGTTGGAATAATTCTGAAAAAAAGCAGGAAAGAAGGTGAAAGAAAGGAAACAGAAGAAAAAAGACAGGAGGGGAGAAGGACAAAGAGAAAGAAGTGTATAAAGAAGAAAGAAGAAAGAAAGAAAGAAAGAAAGAAGAAAAAAGAAAAAAAGAACGAAGAAGATAGGCGAGAAGTGAATATTATTTCATTCAATCACTCAATGTAATGCAATGAGAATTTTACAATTGATTGAAAATAGTGTGGAAACTGCAGAGAAAGGTCTTCAGTCGTAGCATTATAGTTAAAAAAAGGATGTCATTCAACTAGGTAGAACCAATTTAAAATGCAACAGTAAAATTCAGGACTTGTTTAACATCAATTCACATATCTTAACTTCAGGCCGTAAGACTCGCTGGTAAACACAAGCGTAGTTTATTATTAGGCTAATACACTTCAAAGGTCCATTTGAACGGCGTTGCTTCTTGAGTATATGACGTTTGGAAATATATGCCATTGAAGGTGGAAAGCAGCCAGTTGGCCTTGACAGAACATTTACGTATGACTGTAAAACAGAGGAAATATGTAGATAGATGCAGGTAAATTGTTTACCTAACTGGTCATTATAACAGTTATTAGCCAACTTACTGATGAAAATTAAATTCCCATACCACACCCGTCTCCACGCTATAACACGTGTAGATCTATTAACGAAACAACGATCACAGGCAATATTTTCTACTCTCTTCATTATACATGTTACGTAACAACCAAGCTTCTGAGATGAATGCAGCACGCGTGTGTGTTGCTAATGACAACGGCGCAGCAGTTTATTAAGGCGTCAATCATACTGATGATAACTCAATAGTGATAGAATTCTTGCAAGTAATTGGGGTGACTGAAGCCTTAAACTGATGACTACTTGGCATGACAATAAAGTGGAGCATTGTGTGGTGGTGTGTGTGTGTGTGTGGTGTGTGTGGTGTGTGATGTGTGTGTGTGTTGTGTGTGTGTGTGTGTGTGTGTGTGTGGTGTGTGTAGTGCTGTGTTGCCTCGTTGTGCTGTGTGTGTGTGCTGGTGTGTGTGGTGGTGTATCGTGTGTGTGTGTTTGGCGTGCGGTGTGTGTTCGTGCGTGTGTGTGTGTGTTCGTGCGTTGCGTGTGTGTGTTATGTTGGTGCGTGCGTGTGTGTGGTGCGTGCGTGCGTCCGTGTGATGTGTGTGTGGTGTGTGTGTGTTGTTGTGGTGTGCGTGTGTTGTGTGGTGTGTTGGTGTGGTGTGTTGTGTGTGTGTGTGTGTGGCGTGCGTGTGTGTGTATGTGTGTGTGTGCTGTGCGTTTTACATTTGGTGCGATCTGCACAGAATCTACTATCAAAACACCTTTCAGCCATCCTCATAGATCTTTTCTTGTAATCCGCTTCGATAATTTTTCGCAAAATTACCGGTATTTATTCTCCCCACAGCGTGAACATGTACAAAAAAGGAAATATCAGCTTACGAAACTTGTAGCTGAATGATAATCATTCTCCTTTTTAACAATAGGCGAGACCTAAAATTAAGTTCGGCAAATTATCGCTGAACTTATTATTTTTGGATCCGACCAGTCAGCTTTGACATCGGATAGAAATGGCAATAGATGATATTAATCACGGGATCTCTTACGTCGTAGAAGATTGCATTTGGATTCACATGTAGAAAGTGCCTATCATCACATACAATCCATCAGTGCTCTCATGTCAAGACTATCTTAGAAATTGGGAATAATGTTTGGTCAACAATCCGAGGAGCTGCACCACCGTCCCTGATTCAAGTAATCGTTTATGATGACAGATACGCGTAAAATAAGACTCCAGACCGCGTGTAATGTGTGTATCACCATGGTACGTAACTGGCTGCTAGGTCCATGCAGGCGTATTGCATTATGACCCCCCCCCGCCCTGCACACACACACACACACACACAACCCACACACACACACACACAACGACACACACACACACACCCACCACACACACCACACACACACAAACACACACAACATACCACACCACACATACGCAACACTGGCACACACCGCATCGCTACACACACACACAGCACACACACTGCACATGCACACACACAAACATACCACATCACACACATACGCACGCACCGACAGACACCACACACATACGCACACACACATTCACGCAACACAAACACTCACACACAGGAGAAGATGGTGTATATGAATAATGCTCCTATCATAACATGTAGCAAGGGTTAAAAATAAAACTGTCAAAGTTTGGAATTAAATAACACAATCTATTAAACTGACATTGAGTAAGTTCATGCAATAGTGAAGCAGTTTGTTTTTTGAGTGGTCTAGAATACCGATATCAATAAATAAGTTTTAGTACATTCATGCTTATGTAAAAAGTTAGGGTCCTGATTTTGCTGAATACTCCAACCCCCTGAACAAAATTGAAACTTTCCAAATTGCTTAAAAAGTAGCATGTAGATAACGAAGCTTTTCGATCTGCAAATCATCAAAGGTTATCACGCAGATATGAACAAATTGCAAGAAGAACAACTATTTATAGCTGAAAAGCTAAGGTTGACCTCTATTGTTAAAAACAGACGCAATGCCAGGACAAATTCTTTTGTCTGCACAAAAGGCGGGTCTCTGGGGTCAGCGACCCCCCTTTTGTGCAGACAAAAGACTTTGTCGCTGGGCATTGCGCTGTTTTAAGCATAGAGCGTCACTTAGCTTTCAGTATAAATAGTTGGTTCTTCTGGCAATTTTTCATATCTGCGTGATAACCATGAGTTGCAGATCGAAAAGCTCGTTATCTAACATGCTACTTTTTAAAGCCAATTTGAAATTTTGTAGTACCAGTAAATTGTTCGAATTGAAACTGTACAGAAATCAAATGGTGTGTGGAGAGTGTGTGCCTTGTCCACACACAATAGCCAATAGACAAGTGGTTGTGGATAGTGAATAGTCAGCAGCGCCAGGCTACTTATTATGAACATATTAAATAAAGCATTTATTAAACCTCAACTAATGAAAACCTGGCATATCAAAGTTCCACATGCGCATTGCGCAGCCATTGTCATTGCATAATAGTGTGGGACAAACACACACTCTCTACACACACAATTTGAGTCTGTACAGTTTAAATTTTGTACAGGGACTGATATTGAGCAAAATCTGAACCCTAATCTTTAAAATACAGCAGTGAATTACATAAATGAATATTGATACTCTTATTCAACCACCTCCACATAAAGTCCGTTATTACAGCTGCAAGCTGGATACCAATGTACCGATAAAACTGGTGTATAGTTTTTTGTGTTATTAATAACCAAAACTTGACAAGTTTTTTTAGTTAAAACCTATATAACAGAAACAAATTTTGCATACATTGTACTCTATTATCAGCTTTTACTACAAAATATTCACTAAATATTTTTTTTAATGTAATATATGTGAATGACAATTATAATAAAACCCAATTCTCGTCAGTTTTTTATCATTATTTGAAGAAAGGTTAAATATTTGCATGCACATTGAATCAACATTTTGCGGACCTTGTCAGATTATGTGAATGATATTATCGCATTCTATGTTTGATCCGTTTGCTTTTTCAAGTGTTATTTTTTTATCCAATTTTTGTTTGTTCTTGTATGTTTTTTCCGATTTATCTGTTTGTTGTTGTTTATTGTAGGAGGCGCCTGGAGAACGTATTAATTTATTTGTAAAAGGCACACCTGGTCAAATCAAGTAAACTACTAAGCAGTAGATTTTAAGATATGACGTAAAGGCAGCTGCTTTTAGGTGCGTGAAATCTGCTTGTTTATCAAAATTTTCTCTCCGGCAATCACCAGAAATATAGGTCGTAAGCTACTCCGTAGAGGTTATTTAGAACATTACGTCGAGATTGTATACGTGCAATATACTTTACTTCAACTATATTCCTGTAACACTATACTGCCAGTAAATCTTGCTCATTATCTAGTCCGCGCCTCTCCCGGTATTTCGTCTTGTTTAAAAATAAGCAACACTAAAGTACGTGTATTGCTGCCAGGCAATACGGCCTACTCTAGGGAGCTCCGTATTATCAACACACTTACTCGCATAAAACGCACCGTGACGCAAGCACGTATCCGACACTAACTGAAGACACCGGCAGCCAAGGTAGGATCCGCCGCACAATTTTATTTCCCATTTCCAAAACCGTCTCAAAGAAGAAAAGAGATCTTATTTCCCTCAGTGAGTTTCTTCAGAAAAGTAGATACGTTAGCGGTATTGTTTAATGTTCAAGTTGTGGTGGTATTACATCAATTGACCGACTCAAGGTGAAATTAGATTTTTTCCATACACAACAGGATTACATATTCTGGGAACTGAATCACAGTTTGATAAAGCCTACTGCTATGGTTTAACAAGTAATTATGATTTTTCGCCATTAGTTGTAGCAATACCTGTAAACCCTTTCCTGAGTAAATTTGCCAAGCGATGAAATAAAGGTGATGGCTTTACGACGGTAACAAATGCCATGGGTGGGGGTGCAGGAAACATCTTCGTGGGCGTAAAACTGTTATGAGTGAAATGTCGAAAAGACCCTAAATTTTCATGAATTATGCCTGACAAAAACGCCTATATTTCTGAGTTTTGAAAATTTAGGGCGGCCATCCCTCGCCCCTCCACCCCCCTCCCCGCCTTAATGGCGTCTCCCTGCGTACATCTTGCTCTCACTAGACACTAGTTAGACGAGCCTTGGTTTTTTAAGAAAAAAAAAATTTTCACCACTAAGTGGCAATTTTCTAACAAGATCGACGTTGATGGTATTTTCAACTTTCTTGCAACAACTGTCACATCGTATACATGGCATTGTTGACGTATGCCTGTGCTTACAGGATATTGGATTTTTGTTTTTCCCTACATCAAAGAAACTGTAGACTTGTCAGCAGACCATTTCAGAAATTCAGATTCTAAACTTTGTGATATGGATATAGTAAAGATAATTCAAAGTATTATCAACGCCACTCTATACTGTAAAAGATAGTGTTACAAAAATAGTATTGCATATAGAAACTGTGGACACTACATACAAAATGTACCTGGCCAGAATAGACAATGAACAGCTTTTTTGAATTAGAATGGTCAAACTGGAAACGAATTTTTTTATTATTACAGCTAAATGTCAATTCTTATAACATGGTAATGGGCCTTAAGATGCTTGCCCGGGCCTCGTTGGTGAGATTAATCAACTGAGTAGGCAGCCGAGCAGCTGAGACCGTTTGGGTCACAGAATTTAATTACCAGCATACATAGTAGTATCTAGGAATTTCTATATTCTTCCAGTGTTTTGGGGTGGATCTAAACACCATTTCTTAACTATTCTAACGCATGAATCACGCGTCAAATATACAGTGTCTCTTTCACTGATGTACAAGCAAACATAATTGATCTATTTTAACTGTCTAAATATATGAGATAGGCAATTATACGGTATGGAAGGCGTTGATAATAGATAACATACAGACAGAATTAGTCAAAATAACTCTGCATATAGATATATGCCTCTCATTGAAAATACATTTAAAAAACAATATGGGCTGGAGGTTTAGTTCGTAGGTATTGATGTTACAGCAACGATTAATTCGATAATGAAATTGGCTACTACATTTTCACTTCGCTTAAGTCCGCATGCGTACAAAAAGCCCGCCAACTGTAATTACATGTAACTGAGCGGCGAAGCTTCGGCGCGCGTCGTTATGACAGCTACACATCGCGAGCAGGCGATGCATTGTCGAGTACACAAGGGAATCATGCACAGGCAGCCAAACACAAGGCATGAGTACCGTTGGCATGGCAACCACAATACTACAATTAAAGACCATTATGTCGCCGCGTAATTGTTTCTATGGGGATATCGCCTTATTCGGCAAACTCGAGTCAGAGGCTGTCAATTATACGTATACTGTCAAAGGGACAGTTTATCAAAGCCGAGCGATGAGATATTGTGCATTTCTTCTAAAATTGTGCATGCGTGTTGTCATATATTCCGATGAATGACTTTTGAAGTGATGTACAACAGTGGTGACCTCGAGTCATTGGCAAGTTTTCGAATCGTGAACCAAGATGCCGTCATGATAATGTGCAGCTTGAAATTATGGCCACTCGAATACAGAGCTATTTAGTTCTACCGAAACCATAGCTTTGATTAGGAACGTTAATAGAGAATCCGCATGTTAAGCAATCTACCATGATTGGGTAATAGGTATTTTAGGTGTAGAAAATACATTGTTATGTCATGCGCGTATCTGGGGGAACCTTTTTTCCTGATTATCATTGATTTTTTGATATGCCTGTATTTATTTTCACTAGTTTTATCAGCGCCACTTTCTGTGAACATTCATTTTCATATGATGCTACAATGATTTGGTTGAATAACTAGACATAGATTGATTAGTATAGGATAGATCAAATGTGCTTTTTCTATATCAAAAGCGTGCATTTACATCGCAGCAAATGAGTAAACACTAAAAAAGTATAGAGATATTGGCATAAAAATACGATAATTAAGAAGTTGCGTTAACATAATTGATTAATAAATTGATAAATACATGTGTAAGTTTACAAAATCAGCACATTTAAATTTTCTACAGCGATCAGTAAATTAGGCGTGCGTAACACATCCCATGCCGAAAGTGTAGATCTGCAGAATGGCATGAATGCTGAAGTTAGCATTTTGCCTTAATTTGAAATGAATTCGCATGAAAATTTGTATAGAATAATGAATTTAGAATTCTGTAAGAAGTTTGGAAGCCCCCACCAAGCCCTATCAGATAAACCAAAGAGTATCAAATCCAATGTAAAATGTAGAAGTAGCACTTAAACGTATTTTTGAAGAAATTTGCATAAATTTGATAACTCATGATTTCAGAATTCTGTGTAGAAGTTGGAAGCCCGCCCCACAAGGCCTAATCAGAGTAAACCAAACAGAATCAAAAATTCGTTGGAGAATGTTTGAGAAGTAGCATTTTTTAACATTTCGAGCACACGACACTACGACACACACACATTACATACTACACACACACACATCAAACACACCCACGATTGATATCAGAGCCGTTAATGGTCCTCGCGAACTTTGTTCTGTGGAAAGAAATGATGAAATGAAAATTAAAGTAGATTAATGTAATGTATAGTATAACTGACTGGTCACTATGATATCAAAGTAGGGTACTAGTCATAATATAACGCAGGTAAAACATTTTTGTAGAATCTGATAAAGCAAAATAACATGTTATGTAGTGTTGTGAATCATATTATATCGTAATTAATATGCTAAATGTGTTTTTTTTTTCGCAGAGCATGTGAATGTGTATTAAAAAATTGAATTGAGATTTGATGTAATTATTTACAATATTATGACTGTAATCTGGCAAGCTGAATATTAAGTATCTGATCATAAAGAGTACATGCTGTGTCGCATATCAAATTTCTA
>JZLH01S0275347.1:55338-65922 GCA_001188425.1 Eucidaris tribuloides
CACACACACACACACACACACACAACACACACACATACGCACACACACACATACGCACACACTCACACACACGCACGCACACACACACACACGCACACACACACACATGCACACACACAAACATACGCACACACACACATACGCACGCACGCACACACACACACACATACGCACACACACATGCACGCAAACAAACACTCACACACAGGAGAATGATTGGTGTATATGAATATGCTCCTATCATAACATGTACAAGGTGTTAAAAATAAAACTTGTCAAAGTTTGGAATTTAATAACACAAAATCTATTAAACTGACATTGAGTATAGTTACAGCAAAATAGTGAACAGTTTTGTTGGAGGTGGTCTGAATACGATATCAATAATAAGTTTTATGTAATTCATGCTTATGTAAAAAGTTAGGGTCCTGATTTTGCTGAATATCCAACCCCCTGAACAAAATTGAAACTGTACAGAAATCAAATGGTGTGTGTGAGAGTGTGTGCCTTGTCCACACACAATAGCAATAGACAATGGCTGTGGATAGTGAATAGTCAAGCAGTCGCCAGGCTACTTACTTATGAATATTAATAAAGCATTTATCTAACCTGAACGTAATGAGAAACTGGCATACCAAAGTTTCCAAAGTGCGCATTGCGCAGCCATTGTCCATTGCTATTGTGTGGGGACTAAACACACACTCTCACACACACACAATTTGAGTTCTGTACAGTTTAAATTTTGTACAGGGGACTGGATATTGAGCAAAATCTGAACCCTAACTTTTTAAATAAGCATGAATTACATAAAACTGAATATTGATATCTTATTCAAACCACCTCCACCATAAATGTCCGTTATTCAGCTGCAACTATACTCAATACCAGTATAATCTGGTGTATAGTTTTTTGTGTTATTAAATACCAAACTTGACAAGTTTTAGTTTTAAAACCTAGTATAAAGAAACAAATTTTGCATACATTGTACTCTATTTCACTTTTACTACAAAATATTCACTAATATTATGTTTTTTAAATGTTAATATATTGTGAATACAATTATAATAAAACCAATTCTCTCACTTCATTTGAATGAAAGGTAAATATTTGTCATGAACATTTGAATCAACATTTTGGGACCTTGTCAGATTTATTTGAATGGTATTATTCGCATTTATGTTTGATCCCTTTGCTTTTCAAGTGTTATTTTTTTAACCATTTTTGTTTGTTCTTGTATGTTTTTCCGATTTATTGTTTGTTGTTGTTTATTGTAGGGAGGGCCCCTTGGGAGAAAGTATTATTTATTTGTAAAAGGCAACCCTGGTAAACTAAGTAAATACTAAGCAGTAGATTTGTAAGATATGCGTAAAAGGCACACTGCTTTTTAGGTGCGTTAAATCTTGATTGTTTACGAATTTTCTCCTCCGGCACATCACCAGAAATATATCGTACTATTCCGTAGAGGTTATTTAGAAACATTACGCGAGATTGTACACGTGCAATATATTTCCCTGTCAACGTTAATATTCCTGTAACACTACTGCACAAGTAAATCTTGCTCATTATCTACTCCGCGCCTCCCCCGTATTTCGTCTTGTTTTAAAAATAAGCAACACTAGTACGTGGTCATTGCCTGCCAGGGCCAATACTGGCCACTTAGGCAGATCGTATTATCAACATCACTTTACCTCGCATAAACACAGCACTCGCTGACGCAAGCACTTACCGACACTTAGCCTGAAGACACCCGGCAGCCAGGTGAGGATGCCCTGCACAATTTTATTTTCCCCATTTCAAAACAGGTCAGAAGGAAGAAAAGAGAATCTGTATGTTTCCAATCAGTGATATTCTTTCAGCAAGTAGATACGGTAGCGGTATCTGTTTTATGTTCAAGTTGTGGTGGGTATATACATCAATTTGACGACTCAAGGTGAAATTAGCATTTTTTCCATACACAACAGGAATAATATTCTGCGAAACTGAACTCACAGTTGATAAGCCTACTGCTATGGTTTATACAAGTATTTGATTTTTTTCCCATTAGTTGTACAAATTACCTGTAAAACACTCTTTCCGGAGTAAATTTGCAAGGATGAAATAAAGAGTGATGCCTTTACGACGGTACCATGCATCGGTGGGGGTGCTAGGGAAACATCTTAGGGGGCGAAAACTGTTATGAGGTGAAAATGTGAAAAAGACCTAAATTTCATGAATTATGCCACAAAAACCCTATGATTATCTGAATTTTGAAAAATTTTAGGGGGCCGCCATCCCTCTCGCCCCCCCCCCCCCGCCCTTATGGCGTCTCCCTGCCGTACATCTTGCTCTACACTAGACTACTAGTGTAGAGCGACTTGTTAGAAAATTCACTAAGTGCATTTTCTAACAAGTCGACGTTGATGGTATTTTCAACTTTTCTTCAACAACTGTCACATCGTATACATGTACATTGTACCGTATGCCTGTGCTTACAGGAATATTGGATTTTGTTTTCCCTACCATCAAAGAAACTGTAGACTTGTCACAGACCATTTCAGAAATTCAGATTCTAACTTTGTGATATGGATATATAGTAAAGATAATTCAAAGTATTATCACGCTACCTATACTGTAAAAGATAGTGTTTACAAAATAGTATTGCATAGAAACTTTGGACACACCATACAAAATGTACCCGCCAGAATAGACAACGCTTTTTTGAATTAGAATTGGCAAACTAGAACGATTTTTTTAAATTATTACACTAAATGTCAATTTTATAAGCATTGGTAAATGGGCTTTGATTGCTCCGTCCCGGTGGTTGAAGATTAATCAACTGAGTAGCAGCCGAGCAGTGAGACCGTTTGGGTCACAGAATTTAATTACACAGCATACATACGTAGTATCTAGGAATTTCTATATTCCTTCATGTGTTTGGGGTGGATTCTAAAACAAGCCATTTCTTAATATTCTAAACGCAAACACGCAGTTCAAAATATACAGTGTCTCTTTCACGATGTACAAGCAAACATAATTGATTCTAATTTTACTGTCTAGACATATACTGAGATTAAGGTCAAATATAGGTATGGAAGGCCGTGATAATAGATAACATACAGACAGAATTTAGTCAAAAATTAAATCTGCATATAGATATATCCTCTCATGAAAATACATTTAAAAACAATATGGGGCTGGGAGGTTTATCCGTACGGCTATTGGATGTTACGCAACATTAATTCGATGAGATGAAAATTGGCACTACATTTTTATTTCGCTTTAGTCCCAGGCCGTACCAATAAAGCCCGCCAACTGTAATTACATGTAACTGAGCGGGCGAAGCTTCGGCGCGCGTCGTTATGACACTACACTCGCGAGCAGGCGATGCAATTGTCGAGTACACAATGGGGAAATCATGCCACAGGCAGCCACACAAAGGCCATGAGTACCGTTGGCATGGCAACCACAATTACTACAATTAAAGACGGCATTTATCGTCCCGCGGTAATTGTTTCTATGGGGATATCGCCTTTATCGCAACTCGAGTCAGAGGCTGTCATTTATACGTATTACTGTCAAGGGGACAGTTTATCAAAGCCGAGAGGATGAGATATGTGCATTTCTTCTAAAAATTGTGCATGCGTGTGTGCCATATATTCCGATGAATGACTTTTGAAGTGATGTACACAGTGTGACCTCGATGTCATTATGGCAAGTTTCGAATCGTGAACCAAGATGCCGTCATGCATAATGCACTTTGAAATTATCTGCAACTCGAAATACAGAGCATTTAGTTCTACCGAAACCATAGCTTTGGCATTAGGAATCGTTAAGTAGAGAATCCGCATGTTAACAAATCTACCATGCTTTGGGTAATAGGATTTATAGGTGTAGAAAAAACAACTTGTTATCGTCATGCGCGTATCTGGGCGAACCTTTTTTCTGATTATTCATTGATTTTTGATAATCTGTATTATTTTCACTAGTTTTCATCAGCCAATTTCTGTGGACATTCATTTTCATATGATGCTACAATGATTTTGGTTAGATAACTAGACAGATAGATAGATATATAGATAGATAAAATTGCCTTTTTCTATATCAAAAGCAGTGCATACATCGCAGCCAAATTGAGTAAAACTAACAATAAAAAAGTATAGATATTGGCATAAAAGTACGATAATTAAGAAGTTGCGTATAACATAATTGATAATAATGATAATACATGTGTAGTTTACAAAACAGCACATTTAAATTTTCTACAAGCGAATCAGTAAATTACGCGGTGCGTAATATATGTCCCCGCCGAAAGTGTAGATCTGCAGAATGGCATGAATGCTGAAGTTAGCATTTTTCCTTAATTTTGAATGAATTCGCATAAATTTGTATAATTAATGAATTTCAGAATTCTGTATAGAAGTTTGGAAGCCCCCCACCAAGCCCTATCAGATAAACCAAAGAGTATCAAAATCCAATGTAAAATGTAGAAGTAGCACTTAAAGTATTTTTGAAGAAATTTGCATAAATTTGCATAACTCATGAATTTCAGAATTCTGTGTAGAAGTTTGGAAGCCCCCACCAAGCCCTATCAGATAAACCAAACAGAATCAAAATTCGTTGGAAATGTTGGAGAAGTAGCATTTTTTAACATTTCGAGCACACGACACACAGACACACACACATACATACATACACACACACACACACACACACACACACACAGATTGATATCAGAGCCCGTTTAATGGTCCCCTCGCGAACTTTGTTCTGTGGGACAGAAATGACTGAAATGAAAAATTAAAGTAGATTAATGTAATGTATAGTATAACTGACTTCGGTCCTACTGCATGATTCAAAGTAGGGTACTAGTCAATAATCAGAATGCAGGTAAAACATTTTGTAGACATCTGATAAGAGCAAATAACATGTTATGTAAGTGTTGAAATCATAATTATATCGTAATTATATCTAAATGGTGTTTTTTTTCCAGAGCATGTGAATGTGTATTAAAAAATTGAATTGAGGATTTGATTGTAATTATTTAACAATATTATGACTGTATTCTGGTAAAGTCTGAAATATTCAGTATCTGATCATAAAGAGGTACATGTGTGTCGCATATCAATTTCTAAGCGATCTTTCTTTAAGGTCTAGAGTTTTGCAACACAATGGTAAATTGGAACTAAAACCGTCGTTTTTTGCACATTTTGTGCCATTGTAACAAATCCACAAGCTTTATATACTATTGACACGAGATTAATGATAATCAAAGGTTTCTCTTTAAGGTTAGATCAAAATATGTGACCGAAGTCTAATGTTATGACCCGCGGAATTTGAGTCTATGAGGATTCTTGTGGTTAAAAACAAATCTCGTGGAGATTCCCCGTTTTTTCATTTTTTCTGACTTTGCGCTTATAAACTGAAAAGTGCGCTATCTATAATTATTTGAGGATGAGTGATTGTAGTGGGAAGTCTCAGGATTCTAAAAATGTAAAATTCAAATTTTATTGGCTAGGAGAAGGTCCGCGGAATTGGCAAAAACCAATCACATGCACCATTTTCTCCCAGTCAGAAATCTTCGCAGCCTTTATTATTATGCGTTCGAGTGTGAATGTAAACAATAGGCAAGCTCCTTCACAGTGCGGCGTGAGGTCAGTAATGCATGACCAGTGCCTATATAATCTCGTATATATCTCTGCGCAAAAGAGGAACATTTTCTGTTATTAAGAAATTGATATGCTCCCTTTGTGTTCCTGCCAAGAGTGCCCTGCGCTGACGGCCATTGAGGCTGTCCTCAAACTTAGGTTCAAATGTCTGCCAGACACTTTAAAGACACTACTTAACGAGGTGGAAGCACCATTTCAAAAATTGTCAAACTTTGCCATCTAACCATGTTTAAATTTACGAATAAACACCTTAGAACACAAAATGTAGACAGTTATATTTGTCACTACCAAAATATACGCAAATTTCAGCATGTGACTTATTCTCCGGTTGAGAAAAGTCTATGACACAGCAATCAATGGGGGGAAACTGAAATGGTCGCTCGTTGAATTTCACTTTTTAAAAACACTAAATTGTCGTTTTGCATTACAAATTTGCAGGGATTCATTTTTAGATCTTATAACCAATACCTATAGCATAAAAGATTATGTAGCTCAGAATATTTTAAACTTATACCATTGTTACATTTTGTCTTTAAGTAGTGTATAGTTTCGGTAAATGGTGAAAATGAAATTTCGTTTGTGTGTGTATGTTTTGTTGTTGTTGTTTTTCGATAGACCTATTATCAATCAATGCCGTAAAAATAATCAAATGCTCTGAAACAGGTACAATTGTCTAGAATTTGATGAAAAAAAAAACGGCTCTCAGATAATAAGAGGTCAAAAATATAAATGTGTTTTTAGTCAGTTTATTGTTGTTCCGTGATGTCCGGAATCACAATGCCATACTTTGAGTGAGAGAAAATTGATGAAAATTTTGTCTGAGCAACCAAAGCTATAAGTTAAGGCTTTAATAAGAAGTACTAGTACTCAGAATATAATAACAAACCCGCGACATAATTTCTTCTTCTTATTATTCTTATTGCTTTGTCATCATTTCGAATGACAGGGACTAGAAAAGCGAGCTTAATCACTATTACCCTCAGGCATCCAGTCCCGGGTAGTTTTGCATATGGATATGTGACCACAACACCTGGTTTTCACCCTTCTCTTATCCACTGAGCCATGACGCCTCCCCAATTTCTAGAAATGCTGCTTGCTGAAAAGTCGAAACATATATGATTTTTGTTAAACGTTGTTGCACTAAGGTTTTACGTAAACTAATACTTTTTTTCAGGGGTGGTCATACACGAATGAAAAAAAAAGTCCAACCATCCTAGTAACTTAAACTTATTTTATACAGTACTGTCATACGGTGTAAATGTAGCAGAACTAGTCGGCAGTCTTTGAGAATGTTTGAAAATGCAATGCGTGAGTAGATCTTTTCTAAGTGTACAATTACAGCTGAGAAAACCCCATTTCGATCACTCAGCCATGTCAGCGATAATGGAGAAAAGCTATAATAAAAATATGACTGGAGTTCGCTTTAATTTCGGAAAGACACTGTAAATGTCAAAGGCAACAGTAACCACGGCAACCTGGATGCTTTCTCACTGATGAAACCAGCTAATAAAGCCAGGTCATTACACTTTGAAGATCACACCACGTTAAATCACCAACTGCTTCCGGAACCGGTCGGAAATGCCTATGTGTTATTATGTCAGCAATCCGAATAGCTGTACTTGTAAACGAAGTTATCAAGACTGGAAGAAGTCCTCTATTTAGGACACAATGGGGGATTTCAAGTTCGGTGTTGGTGTTGGTGTTAGTGTCGAGGAAACAAAATCGTCTGCTAAACCGAGCTCCAACACCGAGCTCGGTTTTAAGCAGACGATACCGATTGCACTATCGATCACATAACACCGAATACCATCACGCGCGATTCATGGCGTTGGCAGAAAGTCACGCCGATGGTCGAAATTTTTGGACTAATCTTACAAAAATGACACCAAATCAATACTGCCAGCCAAAAAGCTTGTATGAATCTAAAAGGCAAGTTACTTTTTTCTATTCATATATGGAAGTTTATTATGAATTTGGCGAATTATGTAAGTTTTTAAGGGGAAAGGCTCTTTCAGCGGTTGGCGTCACACAGCGAAGCTTTCTCCATAGCCAACACACACGAGCGTGTCGGCTCTGCCACTCACAAGGCCAACACTAACACCAACACCGAACTTGAAATCGCGAATTGCCTAAACCCTAGGGTTTGGTGTTGATGAATGGAAAAAATACACGTAAATCACAAACACCAACCACGGTACTCGGTTCAGCAGACGATATTCAACACCAGCTTCAACACCAACTTCCGGAAGTACGTCATACCCCGACACCAGGCCTGACTCATAGAGTTGGATTATCATAAGTAATCCAACTCTATGGCCTGACTTCAAGTACGGTGTTAAATCTGGTGTTAGTGTTGTTACAACACTAACACCAGATTTCAACACCAAATTTGAAATCACCCAATGCCCCCACACTGCAAAAACTGGGGTGCTAGATTTAACACCCATGGTGTTGCACAATATACATACCAGACGTGGTGTACAATTTTAACACCACGGGTGTTATTTTGAAACCAAATGAACTATTTCAAACACCAAACGCATTGGCTTTAACACCAAAGGTATTGAAAAATAGCACTTTTCCAGAATTCATATTGTGCAGCACCCCGTAGTGCAGAATCAAGAATACTGTTAAAATTTTCTGCTATGAAAACTTCATAGTCATATACATTTCCTCTTTGTTGTACGGTTATCAGAAAACGACTGTCAGTGAAATTTGTGGTGTAGCTTCCTACGGGATCTTCATGGCTAGAGATAAATTCAGTAAAGTCTGGAAAATTAACGCTCGTTTTTTCTCAAGTAATCACATTCAAGACAAATCCTTCCCGCCTGAATATACGTACATTCTAGCCGGTTGAATGGGGCGAATTTTTCATTTAATTGGTCCGATTTGAATGCCCATAAGTGTGATATATGAAAGAACATGTAGATACAGCGTTGGGGAAAATGATCGTGTCATTCAAATGCTGAAAAGAAGAAAAACTGCTTATGCTTTTCACCACAATATTTAACCAGTATATCAACACTTTCGAATCATCATAAGATAGCAATACGATTTTTGATGGACTATCTCCGTACTGTGTGTCGTTTGCATTATCTATGTCAAACATCTCTGTCTTCTTTAAACTCTCAAATTATATTCTTTTTAACCCCTTGGGGACGACGGGCTTGTATAGAAGCCCAGTACATTGCACACTCAGAGACGACGGGCTTCTACAGAAGCCCAGAATATATGACAAAAATTTCGGTCACACACTGGATAAATTGAAAAGTGTTATTGCTTAATACATTTTCCCAAACATTACACATTTTTAGCTAGCATTAAGTAAGAAAATAAATATTGTGAGAAGAATTTTATTTTAAAAAATGGGTTTATATTCCCCTCAAAATCAACCACGTGCAAATCGCGTCGTCTCTCAATGAACAACAGTGCCGTATAGCATCGAGCCCAAGGGGTTAAAAAAACATAAGCAACGTGAATGCCATTGGTATAAAAATGCTGATTTTCTTTTCTTTTTCTCATTACATCAGTGCAATGATACGACAGCCAGCGATGCTTGAATTATTCATATTTACTATTATCGCGATATTGAGTACGGTAGCAACGGGAAAATGCAAAACTTGCGAGGAAATGTCACGTTTGTATATACGCGTCTGTTTGTTTGAATTACATTCTCTCGACCATCGCCACAGCAATTGTACAGAGTGAATTTAGATTATAATTACTACATCTTCAATGTCCAGAAACTAATTGGCGTTACTTGCAATGCGTACTGTGTGAGTATTATACATCCGTATGTACCTGTGCAGTACTATAGTTACTCGTCATGTGTACGCCAAATAAAACAACATTATTGGCCTCTTCAATTTACAGTGTGTACAACATGTAATCATAAAACCACCACTGTTGCTGTATTACATTTACCATACATGTGTATGCACATATCACACACTCCTGGCTACATACCGGGATGGATAACACAACGTGGGACTTGTCAATTTATATATATATATAAAAAGAAATCCGAATGGCAAATACAGTCTTGTGAATTTGGTTTCTACACCTTATCACTGACAATGATCTGCATGGTTCAATAAGAATTAATATTGATATATTTTGAAACTACATAACGTTACACTTCGATATCTCCGTAAAACACACACACACACACACACACACACACACACACACACACACACAACACACAAACACATATACAAAACACGCACCGACACACACGCACATACAAATACACACAACACGCACACACACAAACACAAACATACACACAACACGCTACACACGAACACATACACACAACACGCACAAACACACAAACTAACACACAACACGCCACACATAAACACATACACACAGCACACCACTCCACATCACACTACACACTAGACTGATAAATAGATAGATAGATAGATAGATAGATAGATAGATAGATAGATAGATAGATAGATAGATAGATAGACAGATAGATACTAGATTAATAGATAAATAGATACATACAAACATAGATAGATACATACATAGATACATACGTCCACATACATTAAAGGAAATCTGATGAAAGTATTTTATTTCAAAACAGTTACAACGTGGACAAATAAAGATAAGGATGTCATTTATTTCAGCCCCAATCCTGGGATATTGGTATCATTCCCTGCACGAAAAGCAACCACACAATTCAAAATAAACCATCATTATTTTGATAATCATTAAAAACAGTAACACACAATTAAGTCTTCATGAGCCAATTGTGCATTATTGCACCACAAACAATACCTTTTGATAAGTGCTAAAATTAATACATACATGTATTAACGTATAACAGTAATTTACGAGTTATACTGTACTGTACACGGCCGAGGATCATTCAAAAACTGTTAGCTTATCAAACATGGACAATTTACGACAAATTAAACGATATATA
>JZLH01S0275424.1:6331-17376 GCA_001188425.1 Eucidaris tribuloides
AGAGAGAGATAAACCTTGGCATCTAGTATGTTCTCCGCAGCCTTGGCCATGATCTTTTTCGGATTCCATGGAGGCAGGCTATTACAACTGTCGGAGGAGGGAATTGATAATGCATGACGAAATCTGCAGCTGAGATTTGGTGAGACATTTCCTAATTTTACACATTTTCCTAAGAGCGAAGATCTTACCGGACAGATACATTAAATATGGGGCAGAATGAAAGGTTTGGGTCAAAGGTAACTCCTAAGTTAACAACTTCTTTGGCAGGATTTTATAAAACTATTGTGATGGAATCGGTGGGGTTCTGTGATATTTCCTCCGGTGAGAAAACAGTGCTAACACTTCCATTTAATTGTCGTCAAGAAGCAGAAAGTTTTGCAGTCATCAACGAACATATTACCAAATTAAACTTATAATTGCTTTTATTGTTTATGACAATGTAACTATTTGTTTGCTAGTAGTAGTAAGTGGTAGTAGTTAGTAGTAGTAGTAGTAGTAGTAGTAGTAGTACTACTATACTACTACATACTACACTACTATATGTACTACTACTACTACTACATTATTACTACTGCTGCTACTTCTTCTCTTCTCCTTCCCCTTCTTTCTTGATATAATTATTAATTATTATTATTTATTTAATTTATTATTATTATTATTATTATTATTATTATTATTAATGATGATGATGATGATGATGATGACGATGAAGATGATGATGATGACGATGAAGATGAGATGATGAATGATGATGATCACCAATCATTTTCCACGTGGTTAGTAATGCGTGCCTGAAAGGCATCATTGTACTACGATTATCAATTTTGAATATTGTAGTTGACTTTTCGAACAACACCTGTGTCTTTATTTCAAATTATACAGTAAATAAAAAATCAAAGTAGTAAAGTAGCGGACTGAATAAATAGATTTAGAATTAAGAATTTTCAGTGCTAGAAGAACACAATGCTCCGACTGGGATTTGGAGTTGTATGGAAGTGCCCACTTTGCTAATAGAAAGAGATGGGCTAGGTGCGAGATGGACACTGTCTCGACTGGAGGCGCTGATAGCTCAGTTGGTAGAGCATTGGCCTTGCTAGCCAAACGTTTTGGGTTCAAATCCCAGTCGGGCATTGTCTTTTTCTCGCACTGAAATTCGTAATTCTAAAAATCAAACAGTAGAACCAGTGTATACACTTCACCATAGAGCAATCAACTTATTCAAAGCAATAATGAATAGACACAAATCTAGGCCCAATTCCATTGAAAAACACACGCATATATGTACTTACGCTTTTTAAAAAGCTCTTCATATTAACATTATTTATTGACAATGATTAAGTTTAATTATTTATCCCACATAAATTTGATCAGATTATTGTAAACTGAACCATAACACAATAATTGAGATGATATATTTTGATACATGAAAAAAGGAGTTTTGAACTTGAAATTGTTTTATCTTATATGCTTTAATTTGTAGTATGGCATTACATGTAATTTATCTTAAATCATGTAGATACTAAATGGAATATTTTGTATATACATGTATAATAACAGACATACAATAATATCACAATTGAACTAACAATACCTTTGAATAAATCTGTCATGTATCTAATTTAAAGAGAAGGATTTTAAATGGAAAGTTTCTAAAAAAGAAACTGTCGTTTTAGCACTAAACTATCCTACCATCACTGACTTACCTTTGCATTATATGAATTAAAAATGTGTAATTAACTTTCTAAACACACACACAGAAAAATTCCTACATTGCTCCGTCTATATGCCGGGATTGATGCTGGTTAGTCTATTGTGCCTCTAGCAATACTACCTTATCGACGAAAATGGGTACGTCACAAAAGTCTCAAGACGGTGATTGGTTCAATATGTTGCTGACGTCATTCAGCCTTTGCATCCCCATTGGCGATTTAGAGAGCAAGGTGAAGTAAATAATGTGTACGGCGTTTGAAGGCGAGCTAAACTCCCGGGGAAGTGCACGCCGTAACGTCTGCTGTGGTGTTTTCATATCAACTCTACTCTATGCTCTGTACCTGACGAACGGAACGAACCGCTAAAAAGTCAGCCTGTTATAGGCAATCGCTTCAAACCAATTTGGTCCATCCTCCTTACGGATTAGGTAAGTCGCTCCTTCTTTACCTTACTTTGATGTTATTAATCTTCTTAATAAGAAAATCCAATTAACTATCCCGAAATTGAATTAGATCTGGAATGATTGTTTTACCGAACGACGTCACTTACGAATCGATCGACCGAGGTTTAAACTTTCATTTACTAGCAATCTGATAATTAATATGAATAAGATACGTGCGAATGTCATAAAAACATATTGTTATATACTTTACAGAAATAAAAGTTGACCTCATTCTAAATATTTACAATATAAGTATGATATAGGTGCAAATTATAGACAGATATATAGATAGATAGATGGATAGATAGATAGATAGATAGATAGGTAGATAAATAGATAGATAAATAGATAGATAGATAGATAGATAGATAAGATAGATTGGTTGATAGATGGATAGATAAGAGACAGCTAAATAGATACAGTACACAGAAAATAGACGGGTAGGTAGATGGATAGAGAGATAAATCATCAAAGATAAATAGAAAGATAAAAGGTAAATGAGTAGGTACATGGAAAGATAAATATGTAAATTAGGTAGATAGATAGATAGATAGATAGATAGATAGATAGATGATAGATAGATAGATGGATCAGATAGATTGATTTGAAAGATGGATAGGATAAGAGACAGATAAATAGATATAGTACATACAAAATAGACAGGTAGGTTATGGATGAGAGATAAATACATAATAGATATAAATAGGAAGATAGAAAGGTAAATGTAGGTACAGTGGAAGGGTAAATGGGTAAATAGATGAAGATAGATAGATAGATAGATAGATAGAATAGATAGATGGATATATAAAACTAGATATGTAGGCTAGGTGGATGTAGTACGTAGATAGAAGATAGACAGATAGAAAGGTAGGTAGATAGATTTAGTTTGATTAACAAATTTGTGTAGAACAACAAAAATGACTGGCATAAGTAGCCAATCATGCCAACACGGCGCAGTGTTGAAGCAAGAGATTTTGTTTTATAAGCAAGGTTAAATGCGTTGTGGTCCTCTACAAAATACATTTCTTGTAATCTAGGAAACTGCCCGTCAGCCTTTCACCAAAGCAAATATCTCAATCCTGACATACACTTTCTTGTTATTTATTACCTAAAATAAGTGTAAATTCGCCTGTTATTGATATACAAATCAGTCCAAATTTCTGTTATTCATGTAAAAATAATATTTGTTACTTGTTAATATATAAATACAAACTGAAATCACTTGCGCAGTAATATCAGAATTCTGTTCTTAATGAATTTGTTTTCGTCGCTGTTCAACATAATTGTATTTCTTGCTCTTAAGCTTAACTTCTTTACTTTCTTTTTCTTCATAAAAAATGAAGTTCACATATTCTTAATAGAAAAATCAGATCACGTATATATTGTAATTTTTGTATTCAAGGATATCATATTTACTTGATCTACAATTTCGTGATATATTATACTTTATCAAGTATTACTTGATATAAGCGGATGGACTGTAAGAGTATGTGTGTGTAATTATTATGTCGTGGTGTGCCACTGCCGAGAAGTCTGATTCACAACTCGCTCCCAGAAGTATATTCAACTGTAATAACATATACTTCATTTGATTTCTCTATTGGGTGTCGTCTGTCGAGACAATCTGATATAGCCACTTGCATCATTGTCAGTCACTCGTGCCAGATCCGCCGTTCATTTTAGCATTACCTGTCGCTCGTGTCTGTCTCTTCATCGAAGGCGCATCATAAATTGGTGAGCGTGTTGACTAGATCCAAGGGTGTTACAAGGGATATTCGCCCCCAACAATAATCAGAATATGGTGATGAAAGAATCAATAACACAAGGAAGTCATGTAAAAAAGGGAAATGATTTGATAGTAACAAATCTAGGTAAAAGGGATCATTTCCCACCGACATCTAGTTAAAAGATTAGTTCTGTTAGACCGCACCATCCGCGGTGTTGTCCTCCCATAGCTAAAATGACCTGACTACGCCATTCGTTGTCAATGCTATACAGGGAAATGGTCTTTAATAAACTGTGTTATTGAAGACATTCGTATCCCATCCCCTTTATTTGAATGCACGGACGTATTAGAAAAGGAACTGCGATTAGCTAATACATGGAAATAAAAGTACTGATCTGTTTGAAATGTCAATTTTCGTGATTGAAGGAGGATACGTGTACCCAATGAATAAGAAAGATAGATCATAAAATTGCGTGTTTTCTGGAATTAGTTTGCAACAACATGTACATAAAATGAACATGGTGCATGTGATGTATCCCAATGAATTACAAAAAAAAACTATAATCACGAGGTATACTAACGTA
The DNA here is from genome assembly GCA_001188425.1 of Eucidaris tribuloides. Taxonomy (NCBI): domain Eukaryota; kingdom Metazoa; phylum Echinodermata; class Echinoidea; order Cidaroida; family Cidaridae; genus Eucidaris; species Eucidaris tribuloides. The sequence goes on from JZLH01S0275424.1 coordinate 10,794, forward strand.
GTTTTCTTCAAGATGTTTTAAAATGAGATCATAGTCAGCCTCCAGATAAGGAACGAATATAGTGCCACTGATAAAGTATGCAGATGGTACTTTCTAATTAGACCACTGAAATGAAACCATAATTCCTAATCTTACAAATGTGTTTCACCATGTTTCCAAGTGAAAGCAAGTACGGAATGATAAGTATTATGAGAAAGCTTAAGGAAATAGATTAATCAGGTTAAAATATACAAAGTAAACTGACTGATAAAAATACCCCTAATATCGAATACCAAAATACATCCTGATGATAAACAATCAAAACAAGTTGGTGAGAATTTCAAACTTTTTCTGTACCATGGAGCCCTGATAGTTTGTGTGTGTGTGTGTGGGGGGGGGGGGGGGGGAATCAAGCTTGAGAATAAAGTGCATATTATATTCATTTGGGAAGACCATGCTACACTCAAGGTATTGAAAAAAAATGTGAGTTGCTGTCCGCCAGGTAAAAAAAAAATTGCCGTGGCTTAGTCGGTAAGGTCGTGGTTTTCCGATATCTCCGGTTTGAATTATGTCTCGTATTTGCGACGTTGGGTAATGACATTGCATTTCTTATAACCTCTGTCAAATCAAGGGGCCTGTTTCATAAAGCTGTTTCGTAAGGTTACGCATGACTTCACGAACGAAGGGATATGAAGTGCCAAGTAAATGCTAATAGTTTTTTCATGTCATTTCAAGAACGCATGATTACTGTCATTTAGATTTTACCCCGAAATAAAGTTGCATTAAAATACTTGTTAAAAGGTGTGAAGTAAGACTGTACATTTATGTTTGCATATTTGAAAAATTAGCAGATTTGATTTGAATAGTTTGAAAATTACATTTGGCTTTGCATATTTTCAAGTCATTCGTAAAGGCCATGCGTAACGCACGAACAACTTTATGAAAGAGGCCCCAGGAGTATAAGTGTGAAAGCTGAAAAAAGAAGATTGGTAATGAAATAGCTACTAAGCCCCCCCCCCCCCCCACAGACAGACGGGCGAGGTACTCCTCATGGAGTGGAGGTGGCGTACAATTGTATTGGTATAGCATGAGTCCATGATAAGAGCTAATAATGTCCTAAGCCTGAGAAATCTCAGGCAATTGCCCTCACGGGTTAATCATCTTCCCTTCAGTGTTCCTCCCACTCTTCACGCCGCCCACTCCCCAGTCTCCCATCGCCAGCTTATTCGCACTGCCCCACCAGTCACACCACGTCCCGTCCCTCGCCGGCCGCGCCACCACAACCACACCACCACCACCACCCCACCACCACCACCACCACCATTATGTGTTTGTTCGTGTGTGCATGTGTTGTGTTGTGTGTGTGTGTGTGTGTGTGTGTGTGTGGTGTGTATGTATGTATGTTTGTGTGTGTGTGTGCGTGTGTTTGTGTGTGTGTGTGTGTGTGTTGTATGTATGTATGTTTGTGTGTGTGTGCGTGTGTTTGTGTGTGTGTGTGTGTGTGTGTGTGTGTGTGTGTGTGTGTTTTGTGTGTGTGTGTGTGTTTGTGCATTTGTACGCGCGCACGTGAAGTTTTTCTTTTTATCGGGGGGGGGGGTGCAAAACGCAAAGAATAATAATACCAAGTGTGCATGTAATAAAACCCGTATTCGTATGAGGTAAAAGCTTACAATCCCGTATTTCATGTAAATTCGACGAAGAAATAAGTAATGAAAGTAACAATTAGTAATGAAAGTAACAATTACAGCAATAATGACATACGTATATCGATAATACATTGAACAAAATATTGAAAAAAAAGTACGGACGATAGAAGCAGAGAGGAGTACGAAAAAATAAATGAAAACATACCAAATAAGGGTAAAGGAAGAAACAGAGACAAAGACAGGATGAAACATCATTTGTCCGTAGAAAATAATAGAGGAGATTATTATATTGTCACTAAATTTTGATACGTGTGGTTTATTGTTTGCCAAAGTTTATCGATTTTATATATTTTGTATAAATATTTGTTTTACCAGTACATTCCAAGTTCAATAATATATCTATCCATTTTGGATTATTGTGAATGAACTGATTGCACGAACATCGAAGTTAGACAGTCCACATCTTATGACGATAACAGGTACATGGTTGTTGAGATAACGATACCATTTTATGTTTGATTTTAACAGTTTACCACAGAAGCTGTATAACTTAAGGGATAAGATAATATTGTATTACTAAATACAAATTTTAAAGGTTATAACATTGCTCACTGCCTACGGAACAACTTTGTCTAATATTGTTGGCATTAGATTATTCCAGAAGAAATATTTACCTGAACTCTTATAGCGAAATTCATCGTAATATGTTCTCGCCTTTAAAAAAAATTGTTAGTTTTCTTATTGTTTTATTTCACGATACTCTATCTCTTTATGATATATAGTATACCCCTTCCATCTTTATACATCCATTCAAGCGCGCCGGAACATTCAGATTGGCAATGGACTTGGAGGGACAACAATGTTTAGCAATGCTATGCCCTCCAACACATTGTATATTCCAAACGTTCCGGCGCCAAATGCGCACGTTCGTCTGTTGTCTGTCTGTTACATACAGGTATTTTTAATTTCTACTACAATCTATCTATCTACATTTCGATCTGTCTGTCTATTTATCTTTCTCTATATCTATTCATCTATCTATCACTTAATCAATTTATTTATCTATTTACCTGTCTACCTAATTATCTATCTATCTATCTATCTATCTATCTATCTATCTATCTATCTATCTATCTATCCATCTATCTGTCTTTCTATTCGTCTATCCATCTATCTATTACTCCATTTATCTGTTTATTTATCCATTTATCTATCTACCCATCTATCTATCTATCTATCTATCTATCTATCTATCTATCTATCCATCTATCTGTCTTTCTATTCGTCTATCCATCTATCTATTACTCCATTTATCTGTTTATTTATCCATTTATCTATCTACCCATCTATCTATCTATCTATCTATCTATCTATCTATTTATTTATCTATCTATCGATTTTTCTATCTATCTATCTATTTATCTATTCATCTGAACTATGAATGTGTGTACGCATACATGTATGAATATATGTATGTATTGTGTGTATTTTTCTTTTTCATGGGTTGTTTTTTTGTTGCATTGCCTGAAGTTCGTAACCGCTGTAACCTCAGCCTCGCTACATTAGCGTGTATGTCAGTATCTAAGATCTAATAGTCGAAGAATGGAATCTTAACTGTTCATCAAATTTGTTTCTATTTCGAAATCAATAGACTGCAGTCAGTTACAATTGGTTCATTTCCTCCGTGAAACCAGTTCTAGGTATCGATTTAAATCAATACATGGTGCGTGACTGGAAAGAATGTGCCACATTCCTTTTAAAGTCTTGAATAAAGTTATATTTCTCATAGAAATGAGTCTCCCTTGGCATTAAGCAATAGAAACTCCACAATGAATACTCTTTTACAGTCTGCTGTTTTCTTTATTGTGTGGACTCCTTTTTTAGACTGCTATTTTCTTTATCATCCGTTTTCGTGAATAGTTTGGGAGAAAACGAAGTTATAATGTAATCACGTGAACATTTTATTGAGTTGAAGAGAATAAAATGATACCCATTTAGACATCAAGAATAGAATTGAAATTGAATTCATCTGAAAAAGTTGAATGTCTAAATTAGCTGACTATATTAGATCAATAATTAAATTACTAATCAGTTAATATTATTAGATATATCCGTTCAATTAGATAAAGGACCATTATCTATATCAGCGCTGTCTATCTGATTCCACTCAGGTGCATTGCTAACTATTAGAGTATTCAAACGTGACGCAATTCTGAAAGGAATGTTAAAACTACCTATACCATTCAAAACGCAAGAATGATTATTTAAACATTAATTTAATACAAGAAAAGGGTTTTCAGAAACAGGACCTTCGCTGCAAATAATTCAAGTGAAACCAGATAACAATAGGACATAAAGGAAAAATGCTTTCGGGAAAATATTATTCAGATGCTAAAGGAGATTGTTTCCGCGGTTACAGATCATGGAAATTTCATTTTACACTAAACGTCAAATAAAAAATAATCTAAAAAGGCCCGAAATGTAAATTGTCAGTGTTAAATATTGATTCCGTTTATTTGGTGAATCCAGGATCGTTTTGCATTTTATTTCGTGTTTGAATTACACCATGGGGGAGACTTTCCTTAAATTTTACTTTGTTCATATTCATTTAAATCATACTCTCTAAGAAATAGAGAGGTTGACTGTAGAATCACAATAGCGGTACCGGTTCAGCAACATCACTTGATGGTATTTATTAGTAACATTTTGATGTAGAAAAGGTTACCTGGTTACCTGGTGACACCCATCAGCATGGTATGGTGCTAACAAACACCTTCTCTCTGTCAAGACATTTTTGGCTACATGTTTTGCTTTTATAAATTAGCGTCAAGGATTAAAGTTTTTTGACATAAGGCTGTATTTCGTCAGAAAGGGATGGGTTAAAGACAGCCGTCCCTTTTGCAGATCACCACAAAACCACCAAACATTAGCAAAACCTAGAGCAAAATGTGCAAGCTGTATATTCAAAATTTAAAATTCACAATTCATGTAAAGTTCAAATCATACACATAAACGATGCCTGATTAAAGCCCAAATTTAGTTTTAGGGATCTTTTTTTATTTGAAAGCTTTATGCCTCAAAGTCATAACCATTCTGAATATCTTTAGTTTTTTTTTGTTTTTTGGGGGTTCCCCCCGAGATTTTTCATTAATTAATAAAAAAATAAATAAAGACATTCAGAATCTATTATTGCATGGTTATGACTTTGGGGCATAAAGCTTTCAAATAAAAAAAAAAAATCCCCAAAACTAAACTTGGGCTTTACTAGTCTATGTCTCAGGCTTTTGCAGAGTTGTTTGTTGAAATGTTGAAATATTGCTCTGCTGAGTTATCTGTATACTATTGAATATTACAACACAAATTATGAACAGAATTTGTACTTCAGAAGTAATCATTTAACATTTTTGTACTTCATAAAAATTTAGGACTTCACACACGATAACAAAATAGGAATTGTAACACAGATTAACACTTTTTTCGTGGTACCAAAAAAGTCATTTTGAAATTCAATTGCAGAAATGTTGAATATACAGCAAGCTTCCAATTGTTATAGTTCCAGAAATGGTCTTCCATCATATTTTCTTCAATTTATTATGGTGATTAGCGATTCAAAACTTCAAGCTTGTAAAAGGGACGGACAATCTTTAAGGTGCGTTATGAATCATTTTAAATACACGCTGAATTCAGGATGTTTTTGTCTATTGGGAATAAATACAAACATGCCAAAAATAACAACAATGAAACATATTTGTGCAAACCCCGGTCTGGTTACTCAGTCATAGGTGCACAGTTTCTGTTGTTGCGATGCAATATTGATATCACTATACGTGTCCATTTAAATCTGAAGCTATATACCTTTGAGAACTTATAACAATGAAGTCGGTGTGAAAGATCAGTTGCAAAATATGAAAGTTGCATTTCATTGCGTGTTATTTACTTTTCTTCTTCATTTTGATATAAGCAAAATGCACATACCCATTTCCGAAAAATCGCCAAGCACCTTGTGCGCTTTATTACGTGTAATTTTTCTTATTGTGTCTTTGTTAAAGCGAAATGCCTTACTGGATTTGCGAGATGTACACGATGGAGTCGTGAGTTCCAAACATATTTTCCCAGTTACAATGATATACAAATTTTGAAAGATAATGATAAATCTGATCTTCTAGTTGTGAGTCTGCTTTATCGGCGAGTTGATATTACCTCCTGTGGCACGACTGCACTATATGTGCCAATATTAGAGCGAAGTAACAGATTGCCTCTATTATTGTATTATTGCCAGTGTTGATATTCTTTACGAGAAAACGGGGGGATTTGTTTCGGAGAAACATATACCGAGGTAATCATATGAAATATGTTTGACGAATGGATGGGAATATTACCTTATACCATAAATAGACGTAATATTCGGGAATGATGAGTTTTGTTTAAATCTAGTTATTGCAATACAGGTGTTAAGATGGCGCCTGACAGGCAGACACCGATAATACTGTACTCCATTTTTTAGGCCTTGCCCTTTTCGCGGGAAGACCGAGGAGGACAGGTGCTTATTTATATAAAAATGAGGCAGACGTTCCTAGTAATGCAACAAGGGGCTGACCATTCAATCTTTAAAAATATATTGTTGATATAATATCTGCCTTCTTTTGTGCTTTTTGAAAATTTCTAATTGCTCCGCCGTGTATTGTATATTCACTTGATTTGTTTCATTTAAGGAATAAAAGGTTTTGTGTTAATTTTGTACTGTATTTTTATTCTTGTAGCATTTATTTTGATTTTCTCTGTAATTTCAAAACGATTCTTTATTCACTGTTGAACGGACCACTTGGTCGAAAAATATACAAATTTTTAAATACAACATAAAATATTAGAAAACAATTTGTCTATATACAATACAGTACAATGCAATACAAAACAATTCAATAAAATACAATATAATACAATAAAACACAATTCAATGC
>JZLH01S0275425.1:1894-39354 GCA_001188425.1 Eucidaris tribuloides
TAGTGACGCACATACTGTCCACTTTTGTTCTAGGATGCTTCATTGTCCATTCACACTGTCATATGTCGATCAGTTGAGATTTTTTAACGGGTCTTTCTACAGTGTTATCGGGTGCGCCAGAGATGCTACAGTATGATCGATAATTTCTTCACATTATCGCATGTCATTATTTTTATTCGTTGGTTAGACATTTTTTTTCCACATTAATGATACCAGATCATTGATTTGAGTAGAGCGTTTGATTCTAAGGGCCATTTTTCAGAGGCATGCAATTTCCCAACTTTGTCATTTTTCACAGGCGCGTCTCGACCGCCTAGATATTCTGGCTCTGGCTTGCCATACCATACAACGCGCGATGACACTGGAGGGTAGCTAGCATCGCTTCTTTATGAAGCGAGGCATTCCAGTATAGTGTCTTTTGTCCCTTCTGCAGACCATCTGCGGGACTTCCCCCGGATCTACAGACGATACAGGAATCTCTGAGGGGGTTGTGTTACTGTGAGTGATTCGACATTGGCACTGGCGCACTTTCTCACCCTCTTGCGCTTCCTTCATGAGTTTGGCCCTAGCCGGTCAGACGTCTCTACCTTCGTGACGTCTTGGCCTGTTTGTTGAGAACCGGCGAGATGATTCGGGGCGAATCTCCCCCCTTCCAGACCGCCGAGCGTCGTCAATATCTGTTGAATACAATTCAGACATTAATCTAGGAACTGCACGCTATGTAATCTATGAGATCATATTATGATCATCATACTCATTACTGCAGAGGTTTCAAGGACGGATGCAAGCAAACAGCAGCTAGTTCAAGTTCTACTTTATTTCAATCAGTATGTCATCATTTACACAATCATTACCTAGTCTGTTTTATTTGTATAGAACATGCATACAAGACATGAAGTATTTCACATTACTTAAATACCATCGAATATAAGAACTTTTGTCATGTCCTCGCTGACTAGTAGTTTTAGTGCACTTATTCAGTAATTCATTATAGTCTACATATTATCTGCATGACCTAGTATAAACTACCAATGTGTAATACACTGTATGGACCATATTTGTAATTGGCATATTTTTTTAAACATCATATGTGACCCCATGCAAGGCATATTTGTCAGATATGAGTTCATTTGCGCAGGCTATCACTACTGAATTACTTAGACAGTTACATAATTCCAAACATTTTAGCTTTGTAATGTTTTTCTTTAGTTTTGTATTTCTATAACCACTGCATACACGGTTAATTTTTAGGCATGCAAGATCCTTCCGTTTTTAACTCATCTCACTCTAAGCAGGGCATCTTTTGCATACCTAATTAACCGTTGTAAATTATTGGCAGAAAGCTCCCATCTAAGACCTTTTACATAAGTTATAAGAGCCAGAACTGCGGTTTCAGTGGAGTATCTAGTGATACTGTGACTTTGAATTTCATATTGTCTCAGAGGAGAAACAATCCTAGCAGCAGAACACACATCTACGTTCAGTTGTTGTTGTTCTGTTTTTTTTTTTGGGACGTGGGGCTTGGGGGGGGGAAGGGATGCATTCTTCAAATTTAGTAGATTCGACATGTCCTTCATGAATAGCCTAAGGATATGAGTGGCCTTTTCGCTTGTGTGCTGGGAGAGGGTGCATGAGATTCTCTGTCTTTAGTCAGGCATTTCGAGATAATATCGACGATCATTCAGATGGGATCCCAACGATCCTCTCTTTTTTCCGTTGACTTACCCACACTTGATTGACGCTGGGGTTTGGTCTCCTCTGGATACCTTTTTCTTTCTGTCTTGACGAGTTGATACTGAACGATGGTGTCGTGGTACTGCCTCCCCCATGTGTGTTAGACCTGATGTTCTGGGCCGCTGAGTAAGTCGTTGCGACGGAAGCCCATAGTTTAACGCACTGCACCCGTGCAAAATAAACCATAAATCTAGGTGAGATGTTATATCAGAACCTACATCCATTAATGCAGCTGGTCGAATCTCGCAAATGCGCAATTATATAGTATCCCATTTCAAGTGTTACGAGGTAGGCTTGAAAAGTTTGTTTACCTGCACTAGGAGTTAAATCCTACAGAATGATGAAAACTTTCATGTATTAATTCACTTCTCTGATAGCTTACTGCATGGTTTTCTTTCAGATATTCATTTCATGTTTTTCTGATAAATTGCATTTTATAATTGGGCAGTAGGTTCTGAAATGGTCATTTTTCACAGACTTTTTGATGCAAGATATGCTCGTGACATATATGTTGTACACTGTTTTAAAAAGATCACCCCAATCATTTATCACTGTTGAGACTGCAAGCAAGTAGTTGTTGGGCTTATATGTGCAGAGCCCCTGGAGAATCTCAGAGAGCCGGAAGAGCCAGAAGCAATGACTCCTGTCTGGAGGGCAGTCTTGCCATAAAAATCTGCCAATGACCATTGACACACTCAACTGTAACATATTTGTAAACAAAAATAAGAAAGCGTTATCTGAATAGAACATTGCAGTAGTATCAGAAACTGTAGAATTTAGGCACATGACTACATGTAGTTCAATTGCTGTATTAACTCCCTTCTTATCAGGCTACACTTTTCGCCTACCATCGTACTTTGTTCATACATTTTGCACAAACTAGAATAAGAAGAATGGGGAATCAGCACAATAAAAAACAAAAAGAATTTATGTGATTTCTCGGGACTAATGTACAATGTACTGTTCAATCTCATGTCATTAGTTTCATAATAGATGTATAAGTCATTCAGATTTTCAATTAGTAACGATCATTTGAATTGATAGTTTGAAATTTATGGTTATTTTAACCATTTTCCGTTTTTCAAATTGTACTGCTGTAACTTTAGAGCCTATGATATGACGTGAAATATTACTAATTTATGTATTAATCCCAGACTCCATTTACTTCATTCCTCACCTTTCCACCACCAATTACTATCACCTCATGATCCCATCTCATCACAATATCACCATCATCACTATCACATCCTTCTCGTCATACATTAGCCTATCCTTCTCCTCATTACTATACACCATCACATCCTATTAATCATCTGTCATCATCCTCTCTCATCCATAATATCATCATCCATCATCATGCATTCATCATCATCATACATTCATCCATCATCATCATCATCATCATCATCATCATCGATCATCATCAATCTATTCATCATCATCATTCATCATCATATCATTCCTTATCATTTTTACATCAATACGTATCCTTCTTTTTCTAACCACACATTACAATCACCATCATCTTTCATCATCATCATTCATCACATCATCATCATCATCATCACTCAATCATATTATCATTCCACCTTGTCATCACTATCTTTTCCTCCTCATACCATCACCATCACATCACCAATCATCATTCCTTTTGTAATTGGAATCAGTAACACCTCTTACAGCCTGCATTGTCATTCAAAATGAAAGTGAAGAAACTCTCAAAGTCAGCCACTCATCAGCATACAAAAATGCATTTTCTTCAGCTCTGTTGAAGAAAGCCGCGAACTGTAATGACGGCATGCTTTTGATGATTTGTTCTAGTCTGAGAGAAAGAAACATTATTCCTTAAATACATATTATAAATAATGTCACCAATCTTGACTGATACAAAATTTTAACAAATTAATGCGTCAATCTTTGCCGCAAAATGTTTCAAATCTCATGAAAATAGAATGATGATATCAACAACGTCAATTCTCATGGGTTGTAATTTTCTTTGGTGTATGAAGCATTCACAAGAATGAAGAACATTGGCAAAGTGCAACACCCATACACAGTAATCAGTCAAACCAAATGGAGCAAGAATTTACATCTGAGTGAACCATAATTCTTTTCTGCTGCATTTCATTGCGTAAAGCGAAATTGGTTTCACAGTGAAAAACAATTCAATAAATTACCAGTTTCTGTAATTATTTCTGCTTGGCAGTATACATATTAGTTTACAGAGTTTATAGTATAGTTTCATGATGTCTACACAAGTGACACATATTCATGAAGCTGTAGGAAGTCGCAATGAACAAAAGATATTAAAGTAAATGACATGAATGGCGGTAGTCCTCACTTTGGGGTGTAAAGTATTCTTTGAATCAAGTAACTGATGGCAAGGATTCTACTGTGAAAACTTTGTATCCAAAGTTGAACTCATTTATAAAGAAGCTACCATCAGGAATGACTTGCGTACAGACAAATTTATTATGTAGCTTTCTATGCGGATTAATTTTCTGCCTGGGGCACAAAAGAAAATAAAGTACTGGTATGTTCATGCTTGATTCTCTTTAAGTAAGCAAAATTCATGATAAATCCTTTCAGCCAGGAGATACTTTCTAGTGGTGTAGCAATTGGGTTTATCTTTCAACCAGTTTGATTCTAAAAGCAGTTTTTATTTCTTCCAATCATGTCACAGCACTTTAAAGTCAAAAGAAGGTGCTATTCCATATTGACTTGGTAGTAGACCTTTAATGTGAAATAAACTACAGTACCTGCAAAATCCTCAGCTATCTGGCGAATGTTTTGAGTGGCAGATGGCCCAGAAGTTCTTAGGGTAGAAGTAAAGATCTCCATGGTGTTGGACAGTAACACTGTACCTAGGTAAAGAAAACACCATGAAAAGAAAAAGAAGAAGGCAATATCTCAAAACATGATGAAAAACCCAGACATTGCTTGCGTTCAGAGAAATTGAGCGAACAATAAGAACAAAAAAGAAAATAGAATATACAAGCATGAGTAATGGCCCCATTTCAATCTTATTTTTCCAAAACTTGTATTATATTCTTGAGCACTGTTATTTCTGTACCCAGATCTATCGAATTGGATCAATGTGAGAGCAAACAAGGGATTTATTGTGCAAAGATCAAAAATCAGCAGCCTTTAAATAATTCTGATTCTGCTTTCGCTTGAAAGAATTAGGTCATAAGTGCTTTAACTTCTTAAATCTGCTGAAGAAATGAAAACACGTCCGTTCGGCTTTAAAAATAAAAGCAATATGTGCTATCTTAAAGCAAAGCGACTACTATCGAAACTTAGTAATTTCCTAAAATTGATTTTCGGCATATTATCTAATTTGCCTGGACCTCTTTAATCTTAGTATGACATTATGAAATATACAATGAGCAATGAAATAAGTTTTGTGTGTGTTTTTCATGTTGTTACTGGTGCCTAATGCTCTCATGGATTGAGAAAGTAACCCAACCCATTCTTCAACCCATTCAGTTCTCAAATATAGGGAACCGAAAATACTTTGAAACATCTTCATAATACGGTGATTTATCTGTAAGCAAGAAGCTCTTAAAAGTTATCATTATCAGCAGGAATTTTCTGCAAAGAGATCACGGATATTTTTGGCAAGTTGGATAACTAAAAAACCGCATAATAATTACTGGGAGTTTACTGAAAGGAAAGAGAGATTCTCTGCCAACGGGGGTACCCAAAAACCAGAAAATGAAAACGTTATCTGGTTGGGCAGTGGTTGCGCGTATGGGACTGTCGGGTATCTGTTCAACTGCAGCCTTAATATGAGCGACTTTTTACCTCTTTCTTCATCCTCTGCAAGTTTGTAAAACTGGGAATCTCCTTGATGTAATTTGACGAGAGGATTCTTAAGAACATTGCCGAGAGATCCTGGAGATAAAAATATTGTTCTTGGATACCGCGACTCCCTGTGGGATAAAAAAACAAAATCCATCATTCATTTACATAATAGACCACAAGAAGGAGGTTAACGACAGTCACATGCAAACACATGGTACATTTTATATACCAGTAAAACAATCATCTGCTGAATAATTTTGGATTTCATTTGGACTGATATTGGATACACTGCCACATGACGTCACCATCCTCTCAAAGTGTGAAATTGTGAGCCCCTTATCAACTCTAATTATTCAATGACATGTATAAGATTTTCAAGATTGGGGCTCATAAGCAGAGCTTCAAGCCTACAAACAAAATAATCGAAAACTAAGTAAACCTATATTTGAACAATCCACAGAAAGGGTATAAAAAATGCAACATGAACGCGTACCAATCAGATAAATTATTTCCAAAGTTTATATTGTCTTATTTCTTGCATTTTTTGCACACAAATTTGTTTACCAAACTCACAAAAGTTATATAAATGTTTTCAATTGCTCCAAATCATTCTTCAACCTCAATCAAAAATACTGACTTTCTTATTTTGGTCAAAATATGAAATGTTCAAGTGAAATATTTCCTTGGTCGTTGGCTAGAAGGCCCAAGCATGATGTTTCCAGGCAGAAGGGCGGCTTAACGCACAGTAAACTTCTTCTCTTAAATTGAGAAATAGTTGCCTCAATTTTTGGATATTTGTACGTAAACAGTCTGACAGACAGAATGCATCTAAAAATATTGTGGCATCGTCAACATGCCTTCTGTCGAAAAGCTTGTCGAAGAATAACAGGCTATTTTGAGCTGCAAAGACGATATGTCGACAGAGGATTTTATCTTACCTGACATACAACACACACAGGTTAACAAGTAAAAATCAGGCGACGCACAATGTCATCGTCGCAGCAGTCACTTCTCAAAGCAAGCATTTTTTTCTCTACCGCTTGTAGAAGGTTATAGAAATGTAGAACGCATTGTTCTGAGTGTGAATCTTACGCCATATCGTAGCACCATAAAAAGATTGACCGATGAGGCTCAAAGCCGCTGGGCATCGAACATTCCACAAGCGCTTTCTATAGCGATGTCAGTGCATCAGCTTGGCGGCCCCTGGCAAGGCTACTTATCCCTGTAGTATGTAGGCCACATACAGCGTGTAATTTAAACGATGAATAGGTATGGGGTGGTAAGACTATCTTATAACTTCAATGTCCCAATTTTCTGACCATTGTTTTGTCGACAGCTGGTGTCTGTCGGCCTAAATATTTAGAGGTGACGATGCTCGAAAGAGAAATTTCTATTGACGACGGCACTGAAAAATATCACACTACTTTCAGTTACAGAGACAATGTACAGCTGTTTAAGCGCCCTTCTGGCCTGGGAATGTGAGTTACCAGGGCCCTTGCTGCTGGACAACAACAAAAATGTTCAAATGAATATCTTACCGAGGCCCAATCATGACTTGTTTAGCTTGCATATGGCTTTCGCGCGTTACGGACATTACATTCAGACATTTTTTTTGCAAGCTTTGGGGGCTTATTTCTAGAACCATCATTAACATTCTGACTATTTGTGGTAATCTCAAACAAGTCACCTAAGTGTTAACAGTTTGTAAATTTGAATTTGGTTTTCTATTTATCGCTTTAGTAGTTATCACACATAATGCTTGTCGTTAACGGCATTACATTTTTGGACATGATTTACCGTACCAATGCATTTGTCAAAAATTTTGTGAGGTGCTTAGCATGAAGTGAAGCCGAATTTTCTGTGTCGAAAGGTGTTGAGGACCTGTTTAGTTGTAGGATTACAAATTAGGTACACAGCATTCGTACTATCCCATTACAGGACATAAATGTTGCGTTACGGGACATTACGATTACATTTTTAAGTTACGGAACATAAACTCGGACCCTTTTTTAGGTCCTTATATTTACTTTAAAAGTATTTGATAATCCCAATGTAAAGCTAAATAGTTAGTAATACTAATATTAGCTTTACATTGGTTATCAAATACTTTAAAGTATAAATATAAGGACCTAAAAAAGTGGTCCGAGGTGTAATGTCCGTAACGTTAAAAATGTACATGTAATGTCCGTAACGCAACATTTATGGTCCTGTATGGGATATACTGAATCTGTTGTACCTAATTGTCATCCTACAACTTAAACAGGTCCTCAACACCCATTTCACAAGAAAATTGGCTTCACTTCATGCCTAAGCTCACAAAATTTTTGACAAATGCATTGGTAGGTGAAAAGTCATGTCCAAAAAAATGTAATGTCCGTAACGACAAGCATTATGTGTGATAACTACTAAACGATAAATAGAAACCAATTCAAATTTAAACTGTTACACCTTCAGGTGACTTGCTTGAGATTACACAAATAGGTTCAGAATGTTAATGACTGGTTTCCTTAGAAATAAGCCCCCAAAGGCTTGCAAAAAAAATGTCTGAAATGTAATGTCCGTAACGCGGAAAACCCATATGGCAAGTAAACAAGTCATGATTGGGCTCGGTAAATATTCATTTGAACATTTTTGTTGATTGTCCAGCAGAAGGCCCTGAATCACATGTCCCGGCCAGAAGGGCGCTTAACACTGTACATTGTCTCTTAACTTGAAAGTAGTGTGATATTTTTTAGTGCGTCGTCAGATAGAAATTTCTCTTTCGACATGTCACCTCTAAATATTTAGCGGGGACAGACACAGCTGTCGACAAAACAATGGTCAGAAAATTGGGACATTGAAGTTATAAGATAGTCTTACGACCACACAATTACCTATTCATCGTTTAAATTACACGCTGTATGTGGCCTACATACTACAGGGATAATAGCCTGCCAGGGGCGCAAGTGATGCACTGCACATCGCTACTAGAAAGCAGCTTGTGGAATGTTCGCGATGCCCAGCGCTTTGAACCTCATCGGTCAATCTTTTTATGGTGTTACGATATGGCGTAGATTCACACTCAGAACAATGCGTTCTACATTTCATATACCTTCTACAAGCGGTAGAGAAAAAAATGCTTGGCTTTGAGAAGTGCACTGCCTGCGAGATGACATTGTGCGTCGCCTGATTATTTACTTTAACCTGTGTTTGTATGTCGGTAAGATATAAATCTCTTGTCGACATATCGTCTTTGCAGCTCAAAATAGCCTGTTATTCTTCGACAAGTCTTTTCGACAGAAGGCATGTTGACGATGCCACTAATATTTTTAGATCATTCTGTCTGTCAGACTGTTACGTACAAATATCAATTGAGGCAATATTTCTCAAATTAGAGAAAATTTACTGTTGCGTTAAGGCCCTTCTGCCGGAAACATATGCTTGGGCCTTCTGCCAGACGACCAAGGAAATATTCATTTGAACATTTCATATTTGACCAAATAAGAAAGTCAGTATTTTGATTGAGGTTGAAGATGATTGAGCAATTGAAACATTTATATAATTTTGTGAGTTTGGTAAAAATTTGTGTGCAAAAAATGCAAGAAATAAGAAATATAACTTTGGGAATAATTTCTGATTGTACGCTTCATGTTGCATTTTTTATACCCTTTTCTGTGGAATTGTTCAAAGATGGTTTACTTAGTTTCGTTATTTTGTTGTTGAGGCTTGAAGCTTCTGCTTATGAGCCCATCTTGACAATCTTATACATGTCATTGAATAATTAGAGTTGATAGGGGCTACATTTCACATTTGAGAGGATGGTGACGTCAATGTGGCAGTGATATCCAATACAGTCCAATTGAATCCAAAAATTATTCAGCAATATTGTTTTACATGTATATAAATGTACCATGTGTTTGCATGTGACTGTGTTAACCTCCTTTTTGTGTCTATTATGTAAATGAATGATTGGATTCTTTTTTTTTCCCACAGGGAGTCCGGTATCCAAAGAACAACTATTTTTATCTCCAGGATCTTCTCGGCAAAGGTCTTAAGAATCCTCTCGTCAAATTACATCAAGAGAGATTCCCGTTTTACAAACTTGGAGAGGATGAAGAAAGAGGTAAAAGTCGCTCATATTTAAGGCTGCAGTTGAACAGATACCCGACAGGTACCCATACGCGCAACCACTGCCAACCAGATAACGTTTTTCATTTTCTGGTTTTGGGTACCCGTTGGCAGAGAATTCTCCTTTCCTTTCCAGTAACTCCCAGTAATTATTATGGGTTTTAGTTACCAACTTGCCAAAAATATCCAGTGATCTTCTTTGGCAGAAAATTCCTGCTGATAATGATAACTTTTAGAGCTTCTTGTTACAATAAATCACCGATTATGAAGAGTTTCAAAGTATTTTCCGTTCCCTATTATTTGAAACTGAATGGGTTGAAGATGGGTTGGGTTACTTCCTCAATCCATGAGAGCATTAGGCCCCGTAACAAATGAAAAACACCACACAAAACTTATTTCATTCTCATTGTCATATTTCATAATGTCATACTAGATTAAAGAGGTCCAGCAAATTAGATAAATGCGAAAATCATTTTTAGAAATTACTAAGTTTCGATAGTAGTCCTTTGCTTTAAATAGCACATATGCTATTTAAAGCGAAGGACGTGTTTTCATTTCTTCACAGATTTAAAGAAGTTAAACAGACTTTGACCTAATTCTTTCAGGAAAGCAGAATCAGAATTATTTAAAGGCTGTGATTTTGATCTTTGCACAATAAATCCCTTGTTTGCTCAGATTTGATCCAATTATAGATCTGGGTACAGAAATATACAGTGCTCAAAATATAATAAAGTTTTGGAAAATATAGATTGAAATTGGGGCCATTACTCATGTTGTATATTCTATTTTCTTTTTTGTCTTATTGTTCGCTCAATTCTCTGAACGCAAGCAGATGTCTGGGTTTTCATCTGTTTTGAGATATTGCCTTCTTCTTTTCTTTTCATGGTGTTTCTTTACCTAGGTACAGTTTACTTCCAACACAATGACGATCTTCACTTCTACCCTGAAGAACTTCTGGCCATCGCACTCAACAAATCTCGCCAGATAGCCGAGGATTTTGCAGGTACTGTGTTTATTTCAATTAAAGGTCTACTACCAAGTCAATATGGAATAGCACCTTCTTTTGACTTTAAAGTGCTGTGACATGATTGGAAGAAATAAAAACTGCTTTTAGAATCAAACTGGTTGAAAGATAAACCAATTGTACACCAACTAGAGTATCTCCTGGCTGAAAGGATTTATCATGAATTTGCTTACTTAAAGAGAATCAAGCATGAACATACCAGTACTTTATTTTCTTTTGTGCCCCAGGAGAAATTAATCCCATAGAAAGCTACATAATAAATTTGTCTGTACCAAGTCATTCTGATGGTAGCTCTTTTAAAATGAGTCAACTTTTGACTACCAAATTTTCACAGTAGAATCCTTGCACAGTTTACTTGATTCAAGAATACTTTCACCCCAAGTTGAGGACTACCCCCATTCATGTCATTTACCTTTAATATCTTGTTCATTGGGACTTCCTACAGCTTCATGAATATGTGTACTTGTGTAGACATCATGAAACTTTATACTAATAAACTCGTAAACTAATATGTATATGCCAGCAGAAATAATTACAGAAACTGGTATCTTATTGAATGTTTTCACTGTGAACAATTTCCTCTTAGCAATGACAATGCACAGAAAAGAATTCATGGTTCACCAGATGTAAATCTTCTCATTTGTTTGACTGCATTACTGTGTATGGGGTGCACTTTGCAATGTTTTCATTTTGTGAATGCTTCATCACCAAGAAAATTACAACCCATGAAATTGACGTTGTTGATTCATCATTCTATTTTCATGAGATTTGAAACATTTTGGCAAAGATTGACCATTAATTTGTTAAAATTTTGTATCAGTCAAGATTGGTGACAGTATATTTATAAAATATGTATTAAAGGAATAATGTTCTTTCTCTCAACAGAACAAATCATCAAAGATGCCGTCATTACAGTCCCGGCTTTCTTCAACCAAGCTGAAAGAAGATCCATTTTGTATGCTGCTGAGTTGGCTGACTTGAGAGTTCTTCAGCTCATGAATGACAATGCAGCTGGTAAGATGGTTACTGATTCCAAGTTACAAAGGAATGATGATGGTGATGGTGATGGTGATGGTATTGAGGAGGAAGATAGTGATGACAAGGGTGATGATAATGATGATGATGATGATGATGATGATGATGATGATGATGATGATGATGATGAAGATGATGGTGATTGTAATGGTTGTGGTGATAAGAAGAAGGATAGCTATGGTGATGGTAATGATGATAATGATGATGATGATGATGATGATGATGATGATGATGATGATGATGATGAATTGTTATGATGATGATGATGATGATGATGATGATGATGATGATTGTTATGATGAGGATGAGGATGATGAGGATGATAATAGTGATTGTGATGGTTATAGTAATGAGGAGAAGGATAGCTATGTTGATGATGAGGAGGATGATAGTGATGATGGTGATTATGGTGATGATGATGGTGATCATGATGGTGATAGTAATTGTGGTGGTAATGGTGATGGTAATGAAAGTAAAAATGAGTCTGTGGTTGGATTTTAATTACTAAATAGTTACATATTTCAGTCATTCATATGCTCTAAAGTTACACAGTAAATTTGAAAAAGAATGGTATACCATAAATTCAAACTATTCAATCAAATTGATCGTTTACTAATTGAAAATCTGAATGACTTTATACATCTATTTTATGAACTATGACATGAGATTAACATACATTGTACATTTAGCCGAGAAATTCACATAATTCATTGTATGTGTGCTGATTTCCCCATTCTTCTTATTTCCTAGTTGTTGCAACAATTTATGAAAGTACGATGGTAGGCTGAAAAGTTTGTAGCCTGACTAAGAAGGAGTTATACAGCAATGAAACTACATGTAGTCATGTGCTAAATTCTACATTTTCTGATACTAACTGCATTGTTTCTATTCAGATACCTTTTCTTATTTTTGTTTTACAAATGATTTTACAGTTGAGGTTTTTGTCAATGGTCATTTTTGGCAGATTTTTTATGGCAGAGACTTGCCCTTCCAGACAGGAGTCATCTTTCTGGGCTCTTTCCAGGCTCTTCTGAGATTCTTTCCAGGGTCTCTGCCACATTTTAAGCCAACAACTTACTTGAGTTGCATTCTCAACAGTGATAAATGCATTTG
Source organism: Eucidaris tribuloides (assembly GCA_001188425.1). Classification (NCBI taxonomy): domain Eukaryota; kingdom Metazoa; phylum Echinodermata; class Echinoidea; order Cidaroida; family Cidaridae; genus Eucidaris; species Eucidaris tribuloides. The sequence continues at coordinate 14,715 of JZLH01S0275425.1, forward strand.
GGTGGTATTTTTTTTTTTTAAAACAGTGACACATATCTGTTCAGGCATATCTTTGCCATCAAAAAGTCTGTGAAAAAATGACCATTTTCAGAACCTCAACTGCCAATTTTAAATCAATTTTATCAGAAAAACATGAAATGATATCTGAAAAGAAACAATGCAGTTACTATCAGAGAAGATTGAATTTAATACATGAATAGTTTCATTGCTGTAGGATAACTCCTTAGTCAGGTTACAAACTTTTCAGCCTACCCTCGTAACACTGAATGGGATTACTATTATAATTGCATTTTTGAGATTCGACCACTCGCATTATGTGGATGTAGGTTTCTGTGTATACATTCTCACCTAGATTTATGGTTTTATTTTTGCACGGTGCAGTTGCGTTAAACTATGGGGCCTTCCGTCGCAACGACTTCAACTCCACGCCGCAGAACATCATGTTCTACGACATGGGGGCGGGCAGTACCACGGCAACCATCGTCAGTTATCAACTCGTCAAGACGAAAGAGAAAGGTATCCAGGAGACCAACCCTCAGCTGTCAATCAAAGGTGTTGGGTAAGTCAACGGAAAAAGAGGGATCGTTGGGATCCATTCTGAAAATCGTCGTAGCTTATCTCCGAAGTGCCTGACTTAAAGACAGAGAATCTCATTTGCACCCCTCTCCCAGCACAGCAAAAGGCCACTCATATCCTTAGGCTATTCATGAAGGACATGTCAGTAATTACCTAGAATTTGAAGAATATGCCCCCTTCCCCCCCCCCCCCAAAAAAAAAAACAACAACAACAACTGAAAACGTAATGTGTGTTCTGTGCTAGGATTTGTTTTCCTCTCTGAGACAATAATTGAAATCAAAGTCACAGTATCACTAGATACTTCCACTGAAACCGCATTTCTGGCTCTTATACTTTGTAAAAGGTTCTTAGATGGTATTTTCTGCCATATTTTACACAGTGTTAATTTTTAGGTATGCAAAAGAGATGCCCTGCCTTTAAGAGTGAGATTGAGTTAAACGGAATGGATTTCTTTTGCATGCCTAAAAATTAACCGTGTATGCAGGTGGATATAAGAAAATATCAAGAACTTAAAGCAAAATATACAAGCTTAAAATTGTTTTGTTGGAATTATAGTAACTGTTAGATTTTAAATTCAGTTATTGTATAGCCTGCGCCAAAATTATTACTCTATCTTACATAATTTTGCCTTGCATGGGTGTTCATCAAATATGATGTTTTTAAAAAAATTTATTTGCCAATTACAAATATGTACCATACATGTGTATTTTTACTACATGGTAAGTTTTATTACTAGTGTCATGCAGATTAATATTTGTAGACTTATAGATGAATACTGTAATAATGCTACTAAACTGACTTAGTTCAGCGAGACTGACATAAAGTTTCTTTATTATTCGATGTATTCTAAGTACATTGTGAAATACTTTCATGTCTTTGTATGCATGATTTCTTACAAATTTAAAACAGACTTTAGGTAAATGAATGCTTTGTAAATTGAATTACATTTACTTTGATTGAAATAAAGTGAACTTGAACTTAGCTGCTGTTTGGCTTGCTCCGTACTTTGCAACCTCTGCAGATAATGATATGATGATCTATAATTGATCTCATAAGATTTTACTAGCGTGCAGTTCCTAGATTTATATTCTTGAATTTGTATCAACAGATTTGACCGAACGCTCGGCGGTCTGGAATGGGAGATTCGCCTCCGAGATCATCTCGCCGGTCTCTTCAACAAACAGGGCAAGACGTCAACGAAGGTAGAGACGTCTGACCGGGCTATGGCCAAACTCATGAAGGAAGCCAAGAGGGTGAAGAAAGTGCTCAGTGCCAATGTCGATATCACCTCACAGGTACACACCCCCTCAGGAATATCCTTGCCTATTTCTTTCCTGTTAGATTCCGGTGGAAGTGCCCTAGCATATGTTTCTGGCAGAAGGGACTTAAAGACACTATACCTGGAATGCCCTCGCTTTCATAAAGAAGACGATGCTAGCTACACCTCCATTGTCATCGCGGTTTGTATGGTATGGCAAGCCCAGAGGCCAGAATATCTAGGCGTTCCGATGACCGCCGCTGTTGAAAAATTGACAAATTTGGGAAATTGCATTGCCTCTGAAAAATGGCCCTAGAATCAAAACGCCTTACTCAAAATCAATGATCTTGGTATCATTTTATTGGAAAAAAAATGTTCTAACCAACGAAATAAAAATTAATGACATTTTGCCGATAATGGTGAAGAAATTATCGATCATACTCGTAGCATTCTTTCTGGGCCACCCTGTATAACACTGTAGAAGACCCGTTTAAAAAATTGTCGAACTTTGCTATCTGACATATTTGACAGTGTTTGAATGGACAAATAAGCATCCTAGAACACAAAAGTTTGGACAGTTATGCTGTCACTAGTACAATATGTGCAGATACAAATTGGCACATTAATTTTATATCAGGCGATAGGAAATTCTGCAACACAGCAGTCTATGGAGAAAAGCTGGAATGGTCTCTCAATGATTTTCACTTTTTTAAAGCACTTAATGATTGTTTTACCCTGCAATTTTTCCAGGGCTTCATTTTTAGACCGTATCGAAGACACTAGTAGCATGGGGAATCATGTAGCTCAGATTTTTTAAACTGGAAACATTGTTATACAATGCCTTTAATCGTAAATTTTCTCTAATTTGAGAAATATTGCCCTATTTGATATTTGCTCTTAACTGACTGACAGAAGGATCTAAAAATATCACACGACCTTGATTTCATTTGAAAAGAACCAATGGTTTTCAAGTTAGAGGCAATTAAAGTTTAAGGCCCTTCTGCTGGGAACATTTGCTAGGGCCCTTCTACTGGACAACTGACAATTATTGAGACAATTCCCAGACATCTTCCCCAGATGACTGCTCCCCCGAGTACAACTCATATTTTTTAAACAATAAACATTGTTAAACTGCCTTGGGTGTAGTTGTCTTTAGAGGAGTTGTCCTCACAGGGGAGTTGTCCTCGAGGGGAGTTGTTCTTGTGGGATTGGGGAGTTGTCCTCAGTGAGAGGTGTCCTTGTGGGGGAGTTATCCTTTGTAGGGGAGTTGTCCTTGTGGGTGAGTTGCCAAGACGTCAACGAAGGTAGAGACGTCTGACCATGCCATGGTCAAACTCGTAAAGGAAGCCAAGAGAATGAAGAAAATGCTCAGTGCCAACATTGATATCACCTCGCAGGTACACATCTCCCTTGGGATTTAGTCTTGCTATTTCCTTCCCTAATGCTTTATTAACAAACCACCATGCGACATAAATTTACTATGAATTACCTTTTGTTGAAAAAAATAGAAAATAGAAAAGCATATTTAGCTTTAAAAATCAAGGTGGGGGGGGGGATTGACCCCCAAAAAAATGAGGGGGATATGTTCCCCCCCCCCCATCACCGCCTATGACCCTATTTATTACCAAATACAATCATCACAACTTGTGGTATTTACTTGTTATTTCAGATTGAAGGATTGCTTGACGACAAAGATTTCAGGGCCCATGTCACTCGTGCTGAACTGGAAGAAATGTGCTCAGATCTGTTTAAAAGGGTCGGTGTTCCGGTGGAGAGAGCTCTCAAGTCTTCTGAAATGACAATGGTAAACTGCTATTTTATTGCTCTTCAATTTAAACTGGGTATCTATATCCCCTCCTCCCAAGTTATGTATTTTGCTGATAGAAATAAAATTGCCGCCCAAACTTCTTTTTCCATAGTTAATGCACTGAGTTACATCTGCTCCTAATATTTCAGTTTTTAGTTGGTGTGATGCTGTTTTTTTAATGTCTGGCGTGATATACAATACTTTGGGATAGATTGATGAAAAATTTGTTTGATCAACCAATACTATACTTGGGCTTTAAAGCCACTGGCTAACATTTACCACAGTTAAGAAAATGTGAGCTACATAATCCTCCATGCTCCAAGTGTCTTTGATAAGGTCTAAAAATGAAGCCCTGAAAAAAATTGTATTTCAAAATGATGATTTAGTGCTTTAAAAAAGTGAAAATCTACAAGCATTCAAATTGACCAGATTCACCTGCCCATTTCCTCCCATAGACTTACCGTGTGCAGATCTGGGCTATTTTATCATCCACTGGAGTAGAAATTGTTTATTCATGCATACCTTGCCATTGGCAGCATAACTTTCCAAACTTTTGTATTCTAGGGTGTTTATTTGTCCATACGAACACTACTATGTAGCTCAGATATCAATGTTTGACAATTTTTTTAATTGAACCTCCACAATATTAGCCTATCACTTTAATATTTCAGTTTTCAGTAGGTATGATGCTGTTTTTTTATGTCTGGTGTGATATACAATACTTAGTGATAGATTGATGAAAATTTGTTTGATGAACCAATACTGTACTTGGGCTTCAAGGATCTCTTTATGGTCGTGTGTCAGTTAGTCTGTTTGTCTGTTTGTCTGTCTGTCTGCTCACCATGCTTTGTCTGTATGACCCATAAACAATAGATGTCAAGCTTTGGTCATCTGTGCATTGGAGGAACATGGATGTTATGATGCAGTTGTTACAGGATATTTGCTGAGGTCAAAAGTCATACAAGGTCAACTTGTACCCAGTATTGACAATCACGATGCTTCATTTTTATCGAACTGTTTTGTAGCAGGCATATTTTCTTAAGCTCTTTTCATAATTTTCTTGACAGGATGAAATTGACCAAGTGATTCTCGTCGGTGGTGGTACCAGAGTGCCCAAGGTTCAAGAAACACTCCTGAAAGTGACTGGCAAGTGAGTCTAATCATGGAAACTGTCACAGATTATTTTTGAAATATTTATGTCTTATGTTGTCCCCCTAAAAGAAAATTACTACTACTCAAGGGATACTAGTTTTCAGGCAAAAGGATGAATTCTTGCAATGAAATTTCAGGCCACATTTCTACCTTTTTTTGTGTACAAAATAGTTCATTTTAGGACATCGTATGAATTCCAAGTAGCATTCCTGTACTATTACTGCTACTACTACCACTGCTACTACTACTACTACTGCTACTACTACTACTTCTACTTCTGCTACTACTGCTACTACTGCTACTTCTACTATTATTACTACTACTATTACTTATAACTACTACTACTACTACTATTACTTATAACTACTACTACTACTACTACTACTACTACTACTACTACTACTACTACTACTACTACTACTACTACTACTAACTGCTACTACTACTACTACTACTACTACTACTACTACTACTACTACTACTACTACTACTACTACTGCTACTACTACTACTACTACTTGTACTACTTCTGCTACTACTACTACTACTATTTCTACTACTATTTCTACTACTATGATGACTACTACTTCTGCTGCTGCTGCTACTACTACTACTTGACTACTTCTATGCTACTATGGTACTACCACCACTACTACTACTAATTCTATTTGTACTGCTTAGCAGCTACAAATTGATAATTAATTACTTTAATAATTTGTTACTTCAATAATAATTTACTTTAATTTGTTGAAAATGCAGAAAATAAATCTCAAATTAAAATCAAATACAGTGAAACCTGTCTATAGTGGCCACCCAAGGGAAACAAAAATTGTGGCCTTTATAGACAGGTGGCTGCTATAGACAGGTTCTTTAATACATGATCTGCCTCCAGGGGAATCATGTTAGTGGCCACTATAGACAGGTTGACTGCTATATAGAGGTGGCCGCTAAGACAGGTTTGACTGTAACTCAAATAATTCACCATAATTAAATAAATGAATGAATTAATAAATAAATAAATTAATAAAAATGATAACAAAATAGAACACACAGATAATTATTTACTTCTTAATTAATGATAACTAGTCCATGATCATCTGTTCTAATTTTTGTACTGTAAAATTAAGATTATTTTTTCTAGTCGCATTTCATGGATTTTCAGGTAGAAAGAGAATGTATATTTGATATTCTGACATAATATTCATCGTCTGCCTGGCAGAAGGGCCTTAGCATATGTAGAGACAGCGATTTTCCATTTCAAAAAATGGCCTTTTCCGTTTCTGAAAATATGTAATTCCGTTTCAACTTGATCTAAAAATGGAAATTCCATTTTGTCATAGAAAGTGTACACAGCGAAACCATGAATTCTGTTTTGCAAAGGTGAATTCCATGAATTTTCTCATAAAAAGTAAAGAACCAAAACGGATTTTCTATTTCAATTTACCGGTAAACGAAAAATCACTGTCCCTACATATTATGTTCCTAGCAAAATGGCCTTAACAGTAAATTTTTGTTCTAATTTGAGAAATGTTGCCTTATTTGATATTTGCACTTAACAGAATGACAGAAGGATTTCAAAATAATCATGATACTTTGATTTCATGTGAAAACCACCAAATGGTTTTCAAGTTCGAAGCAATTTAGTGTTCAGGTCCTTCTGCTGGAACATATGCTTAGGGCTCTTCTGCCAGCCTAAACAGATACTTTGTTCACAACTAGAACAAACATGGACTGATTTGATGTATGTAAACAGCTAGTGGAATTAATACTATTCATTGTGTTAATGATAGTCACATTTATCAACTTGTTTGTTCCGACAGGAAAGAGCTTGGTAAAAGCATCAACGCTGACGAGGCAGCAGCATTAGGAGCCGTCTACCAGGCTGCTGAACTCAGTAAAGGCTTCAAGGTCAAGAAATTCCTCATCAAGGATGCCAATGTCTTTCCCATTCAGGTATGAATAAACTTTGAGTGTTAACCCTAAAATATCCGGGTGTTTTAGACCCATCTCACAATTTCGCTTGTGTCCTGAGATAAATTAATCCCATAGAAATTAGCTACACAACAAATTTGTCTGTCACAAGGCTTACTGATGCTAGTTCTTTTATAATGAGTCTACTTTTGACTATGAAATTTTCATAGTAGAATCCTTGCATAGAGTACTTAATTCTTAATTCTAGTTTCACCCCCAAATAAGGATTACCCCCAGTCATGTACTATAATTTACCTTCAAATTATGCCTTCAATTCTGCAGGTCCAATTTGAAAAGGTCTTGACCAACGACGATGGGGAAGAGACGACACGCATCATCAACCGCACCTTGTTTGGACAGAACAACCCCGTCCCTCAGAAAAAGGTCATGACCTTTAACCGACATTTTAATGACTTCGAGTTCCGGGTCAACTATGGCGATTTGGCCAAAATCATGACTCCTGAGGAGCTCGAGTAAGTGACTTATATTCTGTATTGCTCACATGGCTGCAAGAATAACAATTTAGTACTGAAACAGTTATCTCATAGGCAGTTGAAGTCATTTTTTAACATTGTGAAACAAAGGTTTAAATACAAAATGAAATCTGTGATATATTCAGATTCAGGTTTCAGATTTTATTGTCTGATAAAATGGAAAATCATTTTGTTTACATGGATATAGTGAACAAAAAGATTAACATACAAACATGATACTTAATATGATAATAAGACTATACACAATGATGTTCGATGGTAAGTAAACAGTCAAGAGTATAAAAGTAGTGCAGTTATCTGAAAAAATGCCATCACAGTATGTGTTGTTCACATTTGTCTTGAATTGATTTGGTTGTTCTCACATCAGTATTGAATTAACATATGACCATGATAAAAATTGTGCCCATACGTAGTTCCACAACAATTTGCAATTGCACTCTGTAGGTAGCATGCAATGTATGGATTGATTTTAGGCTGCTATGTGAAAACTCCACTATTGCCTTTGCAATTCAAACCAACAAAATCCATCCTTCACTATCAACTCGAGTCAAAATTGTGGAGTTGAAATATATTGAATCAGATTGCAATTGGCTCATTAAGAATTAATATAACATGACAAATATAACATGTGTTTTTATGAAGGAAAATGTACTCTGCACTTTCATCAGGAGCATATGGCATTTGCAAAGTCATTGCCTACCCTTAAATTGGCAGGGTAAAGGTTAATTATGGTTAAAGTTCTGTACTGTGTTGATATTTCACAGAGCCTTTGGTCCCACCAAACTGACGAAGGTCAGTCTGACGGGTGTCAAGAGGGCGCTAGACAAGAACACCGGTGCCGATCACAAAGGGATCAAAGCCCACTTCAGAATGGACGAGAGCGGGATACTTCATCTTGACGGGGTAAGAAGTTTTGTTGTTGTTATCGTCAAATCAAATTTAGTAATCCGCAGGTAAGAGTGTGTTAGTCCATTGAATTGCATTCACATTTACAATGATGCAGCATGCATGACATTGTGATTTCCCGAGGTGTGCTGCATCACCACTAACATCACAATCTTTAACCTGTGCATTATTGTTTTCATCAGGTGGGTCTTTAAATTACTTCCACTTCCACTTCCATAAGAATGAAAACAATGAAATACAAAAGATATAAGGAAATATCCCGATTCTCGAGCATAATTTATGCAAATTAATTATAATTTTATCACCATAAAAGCATGGATACTATGAATTACATCATTTCAAAGTATTTATACAGAAAACCTAAAAAACATGCTGTGATTTCTCTTAATATTAGATGAAATTCACAATTTTCCCCAGTATTTGTCAAAAATTTGCATATTCCAAATTTTAAATAATTGTTACAAATTTTGATCAATTATTCACAATTTTAATTGATTATTAAAGACACTATATAACACTGTGGATAGACCGTTAAAAAAGTGTCGAACTTTGCTATTCGAGCATATTCTGTACAAGTGTGTTTAATGGACAAAATAACAGACCGTAAACACAAAAGTTTGGACAGCTTATGTCTGTCACTAGTACAATATGTGCATGATACAACTTGCACACTTAAGTTTTATAGTCGGGCGAGTAGGAAAATTCTCGCACAGCAGTCTATGGAGTAACAGCTGGATATGGTCTCTCAATGATTTTCACTCTTTTAAAGCACTTAATGATTGTTTTACACTGCAATTTTTTCAGTGCTTCGTTTTTAGACTGTATCAAAGACACTAGTAGCATGGAGAATCATGTAGCTCAGATTTTTTAAACTGGAAACATTGTTATACAGTGCCTTTAAAAAAATACAATGTTCCAAGTTTTTGTTTATCAAATTCTTATTCTACTTGACTTGTTTTACGTATGTGCCAATTTTCAAGTCAATCGGTTCATTTGTTGCCAAAATGTACCCCCCCCCCCCCCATGGACACAAGTCCCCAAAATAACCCAATGGAATTAGGGTTAATAATACACACAAACATTTTATTGTCAGAGATACGATATTCACTGAATGATTTTGTGACTGCTTCTGCAGGTGGAGTCAGTTTTTGAACGGGTGGAAAATGTGACGGAAAATGATACACAAGAAGAGCAGTCCACCCTAGCAAGTAAGTTAACTTTAGTTTGTTATCACAGCAGGCCTATACTATTGACCACTGATGTAAAAGTACCCAATGAAATGTCCAACTCGACAGCATGGTGTGATGTGTTGATAATCCTCCAAATATATAAAAAGAAAAAGCAAACAAACATAAAACAAAACACACAACACACCCCCACACAAAAACAACAACCAAATACTAGTATTTTTCAGTAGTTTGTTTCCTGGTTCAACTGCATTTGCACTAACAGTAGGCTGTGATGGTATATTTAAATAGTTTTTGACACATAAACACATTTATTGTGTGGTTCAATTACCGATGGTCACATTGGTTATTTTCAGTTAATTGGAACACTGATGTTGATAGCTGGTAATTGGGGTTGGTTGATTGATAGTATACTTTGGATTTTGAACTAACTGAAAATATCAGTGTTTTCAATATGCCATTTTTTACACCTTGAGATTAGTGATAAACATATACCGCTGAATTTTGGTATACCTATTCATCGTTACACCCTACAGACTGAAAATGTTGATGATGATGAATTTTCAACTGGCAATAACTACGTCTCATGTACGAGCGAAAAACAACCTTGTTGGAAATTGTTATTTACATAAGTCAGAAGCCAAAGTGGAAAATCATGACAAGAGAATTGTTTTTTTTTTCCCCGACAGAGTTGGGAAGTACCATCAGTCGATTCTTCTCGGGTGGGTCTGACGATGATGACGATGCCAAACCAGCTACGGAACAGGAAGAAGAAGGAGGGGAGGGAGAGACAGAAGCTGATCAGGTGAGTGATGTGATGAAATGAAAGGAGGATGTGTGTACAGCATGTCTAAAAAAATTGTGCAAGTAAAAATCTTCCTCTTTGGCATTTGGAAAATACTGATGTGACATGATGATTACATCAACATCAAGAGTATAGTCTTAGCTTCCAAATCCTGCTAATTGTGTGAAACGAAAGGGTGAAATCACAATTGGGCCACTTTTACTACAGTCCGTAGTAAAAGTGGCACAATTGTGATTTCACCCTTTTGTTGTTTACAACATATCTCAAGGTTAAAACAAGCAAACTGAACAGAAGAAACAGCATTTGAAAGCTAAGACTGTGCCCTTGACATTGATGTGAGCATCATGTCACAACAGTATTTTCTAATTGCCAAAGAGGGCGCTTTTCATTTGCACAAGTTTTTTTTTTTTAGACACAGGGAGATTGCAACACCTTACAATAGACCGCTTTAATGTAAAATCCAATGCAAATTTTAAACATACCTTTGTGATAATGGTTGCTTTCGACAACCTGATAGCTTGCAGGACATAGCAACAACTAATGTAATGCCAATTGTATCTTTGTTATTGAAGATATATTTATAGAAACAAGTGAAAGAAATAGCACATCACTTGGATGAGAAGAACGAAATTCATAAATTTGAATACAATACCAAAACGGTATACTGTTTGTACAAAGATATCATAGTGATGTGTGAAATTATTTTTGATAATAGTAATAATATGAGTGAAATGAAAATAATCCTTTTCTAATTCAGAAGGGCTAGGATTGAGAAAATTGGCATATTGGATTAATTGATTGATTGATTGGATTTTATTCAGTGTTGTATTTGTTTATGTGTGAATTTATCAATTTATGTAGTCATTTATTTTACTTGGTATGATTCATTATTCATTACTAAATATTTTTTGAAATAAGTTATATTTAATTAATTTAATTTTTTAATTAATTTGATTTTTTATGTATCAATACATCTGCTTATGTTGTACTTTTTATTTCCCTGCAGACGAAGCCTCGAGGGGGCATTAAAGCCACAGGCTAACATTGACCACAGTTAAGAAAACTGTGAGCTACATAATCCTCTATGGTCTAAGTGTCTTTGAAATGAAGCTCTGAAAAAAATTGTATTTTAAAATGATTTTGTGCTTTAAAAAATTTAAAATCTTCAAACACTCAAATTGACTGGATTCTCGTGCTCATTTCCTCCTATAGACTTACTGTGTGCAGATCTAGGGTATTTTATCCTCCACCCGAGTGCAAATTGTTTGTTCATGCATATTTTGCCAGTGGCAGCATAACTTTCCAAACTTTTGAATTCTAGGGTGTTTATTTGTCCATTTAAACACTACTATGTAGCTCAGAGATTAAATTTTGACAATTTTTGTTAATTGAAGCTCCACAATGTTAGCCTGTTACTTTAAGCGTTGCACCTGTCCGTCCTTCCATCCTTTGCCCTAATTGGTTTCTGCATGATAACTTAAAAAATTGAATTATTTATTTACTTAGTTTTATATTAATTCATTTTATAAACATTTATTTTGGGCAGGAGGAGAAGGTTGATGGAAATCAAGAAACAACAAATACTGAAGAAGAAAAAACAACAGAAGGAGATGACAGTGAAATGGAGTCCAAGGACCAAACTCCTGGGAAGGAGAATAATGAAGGGCAAGAACAGGAAGAAACAAAGGATGATGAGAAGGATGCAGAAGACGCTGGCCAGAGTGACGAGAAAACTGAGGAAGATGCGGAGGTGAGTTTGAGAAAAATAATAATAATGTAGGTATCGTCGTGTGCCTATACAAAAGCCATTAACTGTATTCATCATGTATGATATTAGCGGCCTTTGCGTAGACACACGACATACAGTTAACGGCCTTTGCAAAGGCACACAACGATATTAATGATTCTGGAAGCTAACTTTCGCGTTCGTCAAATGCCTAGAATGTCTCGGGATGTAGTTGTGGCTAAGGATGGGAAAATATCAAAAGCTCAGAGAGGACTAGCAGGGGAAGACAGAAAAATGATTTGTACTGTCAAGAAATGTCAGTGAAAATTGATTGAAAGGCATCACTTAACAATGTTTCCAGTCTCAAAAAATCTGGGTTATGTGCTAGATAATCCTCTCTGATACATTCTACACATGAAGCCCTGAAAAAATTTATACTTCAAAACAATCATTTAGTGCTTTGAAAAGTGACAACCTTCGAATACCTAGTTTTGCCATAATAATAAAAAAAAGGGGAAAATGGTAGGAAAAAAAGACCAAAATGAATAAATTAAATAAAAGAAAATAAATTAATGAAATATATCTCTCTACATGTATAACAGAAATCGGACAAAACTGAAGAATCGGCTCAGGAGGATGGTGAGAAGAAGACGGATGAAACTGAGACATCAAAGAAAGAGAACGAGGAGAAGAAGGAGGAGAAGAAAGAGGAGGAGGAGGAGAAGAAGGCGTCCAAACCCAAGGTGGTGACGAAGAAAGAGAACATCACGGTGGAGGTAGAAGTCCTGGACCTGGCTGAGCCATCGAGAGAGTCCAAGAAGGCATCAAGGAGAAAGTAAGTCATAAACATTAAAGATTGGTTTCAGGATTTGCACACCAAAAAACAGCAAAATAAATGAAATCAACTAAAATCATTCACAGTGTGAAGATTAGTATACAAATGATGCACTTGTTGAGTGTGTGTTAGGGCAGAGACAGTGCACAAAGGTTAGTCAGTGCAAGTGATAACGCACGCAACTGCCGGGCAAGTGCATTATCGATCGCACTGACTAAACTGAGAGCACTGGAACTGCCCTAAAACACGAACAAGTCAGTACATCATTTGATTCATAAGATGGGTCGGCAATACAGCCTGAAAATATGCAACAAAAATTAGACCCTAGGCCTACCATTAAAGGCACTGTATAACAATGTTTCCATTTTTAAAAATCTGAGCTACATGATTCCTCATGCTACCAGTGTCTCTGATACGGTCTAAAAATGAAGCCCTGAAAAAAATGCAGTTTAAAACGATCATAACGTGCTTTTAAAAAAGTGAAAATCATTGAGAAACCATTTCAACTTTCCCCCGTATACTGCTGTGTTGCAGAATTTCCTATCGGCTGAGATTAAATTAATGTGCCAATTTGTATCTGCACATATTGTATTAGTGACAGCATAACTTTCCAAACTTTTGTGTTCTAGGGTGTTTATTTGTCCATTCAAACACTGTCAGATATGTCAGATAGCAAAGTTCGACAATTTTTTAAATGGGCCTTCCACAATGTTATAAAGCGTCTTTAAATCTAGACCTATATAGGGTGTTTAACCTAGTCCTCGTAATTGGACTAAGTTACTGTAACATAAAAAAGTTTTAACGTTAAGACCCGCTAGCTGTAGGTGCAGCTGACCATACGCTAAGCTACTGATGGCAGCGCTCAGCTGGTGATGCAAACGCCTATCTGAGCAAAATTTGAACCCACGGAATCAGTATTCCGGTAGCATATCGTTATTATTTTTCTCATGAAACAAAACCTTCATGACATATGGATCTCAAACTTTCAACACAGAATTTATAAGTATTAACTACAATTTGGTAATGATATGAAGGGAAGTGGTGGTCTTGCAAATCATGAACCCTATCTATAAATGAATAAAAAATATGAAGAAATAAGAAAATTGTACGTAACTATTGTCTTCTTGCATGTTTCAGTGATATATACAACAATGATTTTTTGCAGGTTAAAGGCATTGTATAGCATTGTTTCTAATTTAAACAAATCTGAGCTACATGTTCCCCATACTACCAGTGAATCTGATAAGGTCTAAAAAATGAACCTCTGAAAAAATTCAAAATAATCATTAAGTGTTTCAAAAAGTGAAAATTCAAGAGCGACCATTCTAGTTTTCCCTCTTAGAATGCTGTGTTGCACAATTTCATCTGCTGACAATAATTCATGTACTTATTTTTCTGTACATATTTTACAAGTGACAGCCTAACTGTCTGAGGTTTATATTCTAGGATGTTTCTTTGTCCATTGAAACACTCGGATAAATTCTTAAATGCGGCTTCCACAATATTATAAAGTGTCTTTTTATGATGTTCTCCACAAGAGTATGAATGTAAGTTCATATACATACAGTGCTGCCAGGTGGTACTGATTTAAGTAATTTCTACTGAAAGTGGTCGAAGAATACTGAAGATTCCTGAAACTTGCATGAAAATACTGATTTTGACTCAAAATATGGCAAAATTACTGATTTTCAGCTAAGAAATTACTGAAAGGCATCGATGAAAGTTGGCAGCCCTTTCATGAGTCTCCTCTATCAGACGTCTCCTATCACTTTTATTCTTTATTTGTTGATAGACTGAAGGAACTCCAGAGGAAAGAGGAGGAACGGAGGGAGAAGGAGGCGGCCTTAAACAACCTTGAGTCTTTCATCTTTGACATCCAAGACAAGCTTTACAACGAGGACTATGAGGCATGCTCCACGGAGGAGGAGAGGGAGGGGCTGCGTTCGAAAATGAGTGAGGCGTCTGATTGGCTGTACGATCAAGAGCCAGACGTCACGGCAGGGGTATGTCTCCAGTGGTTTCTTTGCCCCTCTCCCCAAATTCCCAACCCTGTGCCTGCAAATTAAAAGAAATGCCCCACCCCCAATTTCTGGAATTGGAATTTGTAATTATTTGTCCACAAATAGGCTTGAAAAGAGTCGGAAACTTTCCGGGAATTTGGAAAATTTCCATGGAAAGTTTCGGGAATTTTCAATTGGCTGGGAATATTGGGAATTTTGGGAATTTATGTTTTTATCGTATAAAATTGAAAATTATTTTATTTTTGGAAAATGTAATCAGTATTCTGTTGTATAGCACTTCTTCACATAAATAAAATAGTTTTTACCTCTCTTTTTGGCTTTGCCCTGCAGGCCTTTCATGACGAGAAATCAGCCCAAATGAGAGAAAACACACGTTGCACATTCACGTATGAGATGCATACATTGTAGTCTTGATTCCACATTGTATGCAGTGCATGTGGAATTTGTGCAGGAAGAGAAAAATTCCACTGAAATGTCTGTTTCAATATGAGTGGACTACATGGTATTTCAATATGAGTGGACTTGTCAATCTTATTGCAACTTAATTCACAATACTATCTCCTAAAGCAGGCATATATCAGAAGTTTGGCTGGTTGAGCTGATATTACATGTACATTGTACAGGTGGCAAACAAAGCCAAGTTATGAGTCAAGTAATGTTTTTGTTTTCATAATTTAAATTAAATTTAAACAAACATCACTGTTTGACATTACACTGTTTCCTTTCTTTTTTGTATTTGAGTAAATGTTTTGATGTCACAAAATTTCTGATATTAGATGAATGATCATTTTTATATATAAATTCAAATGCTATATGTACAAAAATATGCAAAGACCAAAGTTTCCGAAAGTTGCCGAAAATTCCCAATATTTCCTGAAAATTCCCGGGAATTTTGCAACCCTATCCACAAAGCATGTAGAAACTTGTATTACACTGTTCACAGAACCTAATGCAAATATGTACATATTACATGATACAGCAGTAAAGAATAATAGTACAATTCACATGAAACACTTACAATAACAAAACGAGAGCAAATGAATGTGTCACTTTTTGTTCTTCATAAATTTCCTATCAAATTGAAATATTTTGTTAAAAATGTTTGCTTTATAAACCCATAGCATTATGAAAATTTCATTCCAACCCATCACATCAGATGTTTAATGTTTTGCTGAAATTTTAGTTGAACCACCCTATATTAACCTTTAATATTTGTTTGTAATCATATTTTTCTTATTAATTAATTAATTCAATTATTCTTATTAATTAATTAAGTAAGTAAGTAATTAATTTTTTTTATTCATTTATTTATTTATGTATTTATCTATTTATGTAATATTTGTTTGTAAAAATCTATGTATTTATTTATTTACAGTTAAACTGTCTTAGCAGCCACTTCTCTATAGCAGCCAATCTGCATATACTTACCACTGAAATTATTCCCTTGAAGACAATGTATGTGTTAAAAGACCTGTCTATAGTAGCAACTATGCATAAAGGCCTTGTTTTCTACTTTGTGTGGCCACTAAAGACAGGTTTCACTGTATTTCGATCAATTGTGTCATTATTTTTTTAGTTTTATTTATAATTTATGTCCTTCAATTCAATTCAATTCAATTCAATTCATTTAATATTTTCCACTTTCAAAATAACAACATTAAAAACATTTCAATTTGTGATCAAAACAAATTACATAATACATAAACATGAGTGGCTAAGTCATACAAAGCTGAAATAGGTTTTTTCTATGTGCAAATAACTTATATGTCAGTATATAACTGTTGTTTATTGTCTTCTACAGGCTTACAAGACAAAATTAAAAGCACTCAAGAAATCGGTCAAGGATCTCGAATTCAGAGTGGAGGAATATAGACAGCGCCCTCAGCTGCTAGATGCGGCAAAGACGGCGCTCAACGCTTCCTACCATTTCCTTATCGCCGCCAAAAATGTAACGGGCGAGGACCTTTTATATACGGAAGTAGAAGTGGGATTATTAGAGAAAGCTTATAACGAAACCAACGAGTGGTTAATGACAAAGATGGAAGAGCAAGAGAGGACTTCTTTAACCGAAAAACCGGTTTTATTGACATCTGAACTTCAGTCGAAACTTTTAGATTTAGAGAGAGAGGTCAGGTACCTCGTAGGAAAGGCAAAAAGTAAACCTAAGCCCAAGCCGAAGAA
This sequence comes from Eucidaris tribuloides, assembly GCA_001188425.1. Classification (NCBI taxonomy): domain Eukaryota; kingdom Metazoa; phylum Echinodermata; class Echinoidea; order Cidaroida; family Cidaridae; genus Eucidaris; species Eucidaris tribuloides. The sequence continues at coordinate 31,635 of JZLH01S0275425.1, forward strand.
GAAGGCGGAGAAGACGAAAAAGAAGTCAAATACGACGGAGACGGAGAATGGAGAGGTGAATGGTGAGGAGGAAAAGCCAGCAGAAGAAAAAGGTGAGGCATCTTGTGTAGTGCTGTTTACGACACGTTAAAGGTAAATGACATGATTGGGGGTAGTCCTGAACTTGGGCTGAAGCGACTGTAGAATCAATTTAACTATGCCAGGATTCTCCTGTGAAAATCTTGTAGTCAAACATTGACTCATTCTAAAATAACTTATGTCAATATCCCTCGTGGCCGGCAAACCTGCTGTGTGGCTGTGTATGGATCTTATTTTCATCGTGCCCCAATGAAATTAAAATACTAGTATGTTCATGCTTGATTCTCTTTAAGTAAACAAATTACAGAAAAATCCTTCCAGCTGGGAGATCCACTTCAGCTAGTGTATAGTTGGTATATATTTCAACTCATTTGGTTCTTGAGACATTTTCAAGTGTTCCCAATCATGTCACTAACCTTTAACCAATCCTTAACTGACTCTGAAGACCCCAAACTCAAGCGGCGTCCATCTGTCTGTCTGCCATCCGTCCATAACGCTCATTGAACTTGAATACCTTTGCAACTATTTGCCAGTTTGTAGCCAAACTTGGATAGAAGATGCCATACAGTTGGGTGAAAAGTCATGTATGTAAGCCAAAGGTCAATTGAGGTCAAATGTTACAATACACCAAAGAGATAAATTGTGTGCAACCATGGCGAGATACATGATGGCTATTGCCTTGTGAAGTTTCAGTATGTTAGAACACCAATGCCCGGAAAGAGAGACTGAAAATTTTGTATTGGTATGCAGAGAATTCTCTTACAACAAATACCACTTTCTTCTCTTTCAGAGGGAGGGGGCAATTCATTCCAGATGTCGGGTAGTTATCCTTTGTTTCTGCTACTTCTGTAACATGACCATAAGCTTTAATATATGTTTCAGAAAGCAGAGTGGAAAATGATGTAAAAAAAAACATAATATGATACACCTTGCGCTACCCGAGGGAACCAGTGTACCATAGTGTACCGTGTTGTGTAGCGCCCTCTTGTGTCTGAAATTGTAATTTCTTCGATAAAGATCACTGAGATCATTGGTTATGATGCAGACGTTGCACAAGTGCACAACAGGAAGAAAAAAAAAAGTGGGTTGAAAATGAAGCTGAAATTGTTATTTTCCCACTTGAAACATGCCTTTTACACAGTTTTGTAACCCACGGTACAATGCTAAAAATACAATAAATAATTCAACAAAATGGCAGATTTCTCTTTGGTACCCCAGGGTACCATTTATGTCATCATATACAGAATTGTTCAACTTGTCTTCACATTCAAAAGTAGTGTAATCATTGAAATATGAAGCAGCTTGGAAATAAAATTTTAAAAATCTAAACATGGAATTACTCTGATGACAGTTTTATCATTCACACTAATGATGCATCATTGAAATGTAAAGCGTCCTAATACAAAAAGAAAGAATGAAAAGAAAGCATAGCTCATACTCAGCACATTCAAATATTTTTGAATAGTTTCTGCACTGCAGTGCACTCCCGTTATAATGAACACGGTTATAACAAAATTCCTGTTGCAACGAAGTAGAAATTCGGGTCCCAAAATTATTATCTTAATATCTTTATATACTTTCACAATTTGGTTATAACAAAATTTCGATACAACGAAAGAGAACTGCCAGTCCCGAGGACTTTGTTTTAATGGGAGTTGCCTGTATGGGAATTTCATATTATTATTATTATTATTATTATTAAAAGGAGGGTGACATTTCAACTAGAATATAAAAGCGTGATTTGAAGGTTATAACTTGTCCCAACCATGGTTACTGAATGTAAACAACGTAAGCATTATTTTACCCTGATTTGCATTTTCTCCAATGCTTCCTCCCCAGAGCCAATAGTTGAGGTTCTTCCAGAGGGAGAGGATGTGCAAGATACAACAGCAGAAGACCAGGATGATGCAGAAAATGGGGATGGGGAGCAGGAACAGGCAGAGCCTACACAAGCCACACCAGCAGAGGAGGAGGGAGAACAAATACTAGAAGAGCCTTTACAATTAGAAGCACCAGCAGAAGGTAGAACTTTGCTTTAAGAGTTTGGGGTGGGGCAGGATTGGGTTGCGGGTGGGTACAGGGGTTGGGATGGGTGAGAGGGTGGGTATGGGGGGTAGGAATGGGGGTTGTGCATTTGGGTGTGGTGGAATGGGTAGGTCAGTTTGACTCCAGTACTAATATCAAAATGTCCTTATAAATCCTTTTTCTGAAATCTTGTGCAAATTTTGAATTAAGTTTGCGACTATCGAACAAAGGGTTTTCATATGACATGCCAATTGAGTGTCAGGGTCATTTCATCGCTGGGGTGACAAATAGTGTTGCACGACTAAGTCGCCAAAAGTCGGAGTCGCGACTATCTTCAAGGAGTCGTGACTCCGACTTTAGGAAAGCAAGAGTCAATTCTCTGGATCACCGTGAAAACATCAATGACAATTAACATTGTAGTCTTTTCACTTCATTGTTGTGAAAAATCATGGCCAGTTCAGTTCAAGTAGAGACATATGTGGGGTATATATTCATGTTGTTGAACTGAAATCATTGAAGGAGGACACTGAACAGACACTGTATAGGCTGTAGAGTGATTCTTTTTACCCACTGATCATGCCGACAGACCCAAACGCCGAGAGTCGCCAAATAGTCGGAGTCACGACTTTTGATGGGCGACTAGTCGACTCCAAAAAATCCTGGAGTCGTGCAACACTAGTGACAAAACCTTGTATCTCAAAAATGTTGAAAGTTCAGGAGAGCGAAAAAAACATTACAGCCATTGGAGGTGGTCAACTTTCGTCTGTCAATAGTGGCCTCATCTTTGCAGTTTGAAAATATATTTGAAGTGTTTTTAGCTATCAGATTATGAAAGAAACCCATTTTCACCAAAAATTGAGATACAAGGTCTTGTCACCCCAGCGACAATTTAATATTTTCGTTTTTATTTCGGGGGGGGGGGGAGGTGTGGGTTGGAGTCAGGGTTACTACCTCTACAAATATTTTGTAATTACACCTGTATTGTTGCAAATATCAAACATCCTTTTATGGCCTTTTCTTTAAAATCATATGCAACTTTTGACACCAAATATTTGAAAATTGGACAAATCAGTATCAGGATACCTGATGGTTCAATGTTAAAGGCAGAGATGAAGTCGAGGCCAGATTTTGCTGGCCTTGGCCTTGGCCTCGGACCGAGTCACATGTACAAAGTCTATTGGAACAATATTTTTCCAGCAGTCTTGACTCCATCCCTTGTTAAAGGACATGGAAATCTGAATTGCCCATATATGGGACTGTGTACAAATGAGTATTAGTATTATCTTATGTGTAATTAGTGAAGACACTGTGATTACATTCAAGATTTTGAATTCTGAATAATATTTGCAGCCAAATAGCAGCCAAAATAAAAAGATTAAAGGGTACTGACATGGTTGGGACAAATAAAAAATGCCTCCTGATCCAAACTGGTTGAAAGATATACCAGTCTGTACTCTAGCTGGATTGTATCAACTGTCTGGAAGGATTTGTCTTGAATTTGTTTTCTTGAGGAGAATCGAGCATGAACATACCGACACTTAAATTGATTCAATGGAAAGCTACACAACAAATTTGACTGTCACGAGGCATACTGATGGAAGTTATTTTAAAATGAGTCAACTTTTGACTACAAAATTTCACAGTAGAATGCTTGCACAGTTTACTTGATTCTGCAATGGTTTCACCCCATGTTGAGGACAATCCCCAATCATGTCCCCCCCCCCCCCCAAGAAAAAAAACCTGGTCTGAAATAGCCCACTCAGTTAAAATAGGGTTAAGAAGAAGATTTGCAGCCAAATATACATAATATTTTGAGATGATATGTTATTATATTTTTGTTTCCTTGTTCTCATTTCAGAATCAACAGAAACTTTACAAGAAGAGCAAGCCCCAACAGAAAGCACAACAACAGAAGATACAACAACAGAAAAAACAGTAGAGAGCAAAGCCGAACATTCACATCTAAATGGAGACTTGTAATGTCTGGTTAGAACTTAGAAACTAGGGCACTTTATAAAACTAAATTTTATTAAATAAAGTTAAACTAAAAACACCTATTTGATGTATGTTTGTGAGTTGATTATCATATATATGTTGGAAGGTATTTTTGTATTATTTGTAGTGTTTTACGTAAAAGTCATTCAGGGAAATGCAAGGTGGAGCCATTGTTTTGTGATTTGTTTAGATTTTGATTATGGCACTCAGTGCAGCTTATAAAAGTTCAACATTTCGCATTTACCAATATTGATAAATATGCAGAAGTTTATTCCAATTTTTAACTTCTGAAACTGTGTTTTCTTAAATATTATCTGAGACAACACCCTGACACTCCAATTGGGCAAAGTTTGTTCTCTGATACACATATTGTTCCCTCATTCCAAGTTTATAAGAACTGTAAGTTAGTGTGTCTAACAGTACAAAAAATTGGAAATGTTTGTAATTTATTGTAAATGTCTTTAGTTTATCGCATTTTACAATTAACTATTTCTAGTTGTTTTCCGTAGTATAGTAGCCAGAATACTAATTCTTTTCTAACATTATTTATTTTGCTTGCAATATCTTCCAACATATATTTGACTGTTATTGTCTGCAGTTTTTCTTGTCTGTAATTTATTGTCAGATGAAAGAATGATCATTTAGATTTTCTTTGATACACTTTGAAGTCAGAAGAATGCAGTTGATGATACCATCATCAGTTGGTTACCATGGTAACAGAGATAGGTTTGGAATGGAAATACACTACCATAATAGTTTTAGCACAAAAGCACAGAAAGCTCATTCGAGATGCATGGCACACATTTAAATTTGGCATTTAGTTATTTAGGTCATAAGTATAAAGGTATCTGACAGTGTGCATGAAAGTTCTTCAAATTAAGTGGCTTCTGTCATAAACACAGTAGATGTTTTTCAAGATGTAAGACACACTTGTAAGAATTGGGTTCTAATGAGGAATTTACACAATTTTTGATGAATGACAGGTTCTTAGATGCTATTCTTTGCTTTATTAACTGTTAAGGGTAATTATTCACGTGTTAAGTATATTTGTATTCATACTTTGGGCCTTACAGGGTTAAGGAAGATATCACATAACTTAAAAAAGACACGTCTCATGGTCAAAAGTTAAAACATTTTTTCTGAGCTCTGAAATGTGAGCAAATAAGACCAACTGGATCAAAATTGTCAGTAGCACATCTTCAAACTAGATAGTTTTGACAATTTTTTTTCCAGTTTGAAATCCTAATGCTTGGCAAAGTCCATGAAATTTGTGATTTTCTAAAAACTGCATGAATGTTAACTGAATTTGATTATTCCACAAGATATGTAATGACAGCATTATTCTTGTAGTGTCATAATAGTAGATCATAATTGTAATGCACAAACATATATCCATCCATGGGATGCTCAAGCTACCCTCAGTTAGTGCATTTCTTGTTTAAAATAAGTCTTTCATCATGTGCATCTTTAGATTATTCTTAACCCGTTGCCTCCGAGATTCTGAAAATCCCATAGAGTTAACACAGGACACATCCGGTTCCCGTAGCCAACGGGTTAAAATTTACTGCAGTCTCTGATAATGAATTGATTTGGAAAGTCTATTCTACTGGGATTATTTTGTGTGAGATTTGTCAGCATTTTGTCCTTATATATCGTAATGGAAACAGGAAGACATTCAGTTCCAAAATCACAGAAACACACATGAGTATTATGTGGGCGAAAGTCAAGTGTCGTCTGCGATCTGTTATTGCAATTATGATTGGTCTTACAAAATTTGAATTTCCGTATCGCATGTAGCCATACACAGGCCGCCATTGGGTGCACTGTAGCGCTTCTACCTTCAATATGCAACAGAACTTTGGACCTGGTCATGTATCATATGGATTCTTGGTGCTTATTACTCTGTACTAAATTGTGACCATTTCTGTTGCATGGAGTCTCAACAACATTTCTATGAATTTGGAGACTCAAGAGTTACAGATAACACTGCTTCTTTCATTATTGCTTGGAAAGAGAGCATTTCCTACCTTTAAACCCCTTTCCGACGACCTTCACAGATTTTCAGAAACTTCAAATAGTCAAATATATTTTGGGTATTATTTGCATTTGTGTTTTGTTGATTTAAAGTTTGTATTTCTTGTACACAAAATTAACATTTGAATGAATAACCATATTTGATCATGATGTGCATTTGTTGCAATTGGATGTTCTGGTATGTCTTGTTTTGTGCACAAAATCAGTATTTTAAGTGATCAATAAAATAATTATCATGATGTGCATTTATTGTAGTTAACCTTTTGGTATGTCCTGTTTTGTGCAAATGACTATGACCAAACACATTCCTCATCAAAACACCAAACTAATTAGTATGCCTTGCTCAAAATTAAAGTAGTGTGTGAAATTAACCCGTTGGAGATTGATTTTTTTTCACTATAACATGCATTTTCCATAGACCCCAACACAAGTTAACTCATACTTAGTCTCCAACGGGTTAAAATTGACAAGGATGCAGTTTTCAACATGTAGGTGTTACACTTGGTGTCTTCAGCTAACACTTAGAGGGCAGGGAATCTCTTTTGCACTCGTCCCACTTCACATCAAAACATCACTTATGCCCTAAAGGCTATTATGAAGGGCTTGTTGGTGAAATCTGATTATCAGTTATTACCTAGAATTTGAAAAAATGCACATTTAAACCGATTGCTGTTTAGTATGTGTTCTAGGCTAGGAAATTTTGTCTCTTCAAGACATTAATTCCAATCAAAGGAATAGTGGATTTAAAACGGGCAGTATAATTCCACTAAAACTGAGTTTCTAGCTCCTTAACTATTCTGAAGGTTCTAAGATGTACTTTCTTCTACTATATACCAGTGTATCTACACAAAGTTAATTTTCAGGCATGCAAAAGAGATGCCCTGCCTTTAAGGATGCATGATTCATGTTATAAAGTGATAATGTAAACTTGAATTTCGTATTTATGTTTATTGTGATGTGTAATGTATTTTATTGCTGTATTATGGGGGTATTATGGGGGTAGGATGGGAAGAAATAAAGACAACTGAACTTCATTTACTGAGCACTTGTGACATTCATTGTTCTAATTATATGTCTTCACTATATTTCTTTTCCTTGCATCGGCAAAACTAGTGGTAGTAGTTGGGAAGGTTTTTCTTGCAGAAAAGTATGAGAAAGCAGATTTTGAAACCTTAATTTAGTACAATAGAGTACATGACAGTAGTTGTTCAAGCTATAGAGAACAGGGGCCCACTCAAAACATATATGTTTAGGTGGGAAATCTTACAATATTTCCCTTCTAAAGAATACTAAATGGAAAATGGACTGATGCAAAGTTTTGAGATATTTGAATAAAGCATGTTGAATTTAGCAAAAAATCTTTGATTTGATCAATGTAATAAATGATTGGTATGTGTGAAATTCTAGGTATTATGTTGAATAATTTGTAATATATACAGTGCACTCTCGTTATAAACGAACACTGATACAACAAAATTTTATTACAAAGAAGTAAACTCTCTGATCCCATGTCTTGGCTTTTCTTTGTATTCTATTTATTTTTGCAACCCTGATATAAAGAAATTTTGTTTTCAAGAAACAATTTCAC